>CAUYPK010105512.1:0-17836 GCA_963574355.1 Loris lydekkerianus
ACCTTTCACCTTTAACTAAGATAGACTCTCACTGGATTAAAGATTTAAACTTAAGACATGAAACTATAAAAATACTAGAAGAAAGTGCAGGGAAAACTCTTTTAAGAATTGGCCTGGGAAAATATTTTATGAGGAGGACCATCCAGGCAATTGAAGCAGCATCAAAAATATACTACTGTGACCTGATGAAACTAAAAACCTTCTGCACAGCCAAGAGCACAGTAAGTAAAGAAAGCAAACCGAATGGGAGAAGATTTTGCAGAATATGTCTCCGACAAAGGTTTAATAACCAGCATCCACAGAGAACTGAAATGTATTAGCAAGAAAAGAACAAGTGATCCCATCTCAGGCTGGGCAAGGGATTTGAAGAGAAACTTCTCTGAAGAAGACAGGCATCCTTAACCATCAGAGAAATGCAAATCAAAACTACTCTGAGATATCATCTAACTCCAGTAAGATTAGCCCACATCACAAAATCCCAAGACCAGAGATTTTGGCGTGGATGTGGAGATAAGAGAACACTTCTACACTGCTGGTGGAAAAGCAAACTAATATGTTCCTTTTGGAAAGCTGTTTGGAGAACACTTAGAGATCTCAAAATAGACCTGCCATTTGATCCTACAATTCCCCAGAAGACACAAAAATCACATCATAACAAAGATATTTGTACCAGAATGTTTATTGCAGCCCCATAATTGCTAAGTCATGGAAAAAGCCCAAGTGCCCATCAACTCATGAATGGATTAATAAATTGTAGTATATGTACACCATGGAATATTATGCAGCCTTAAAGAAAGATGGAGACTTT
This sequence comes from Loris lydekkerianus, assembly GCA_963574355.1. Taxonomy (NCBI): domain Eukaryota; kingdom Metazoa; phylum Chordata; class Mammalia; order Primates; family Lorisidae; genus Loris; species Loris lydekkerianus. The sequence continues at coordinate 809 of CAUYPK010105512.1, forward strand.
ACCTCTTTCATGTTTACATGGATGGAGATGGAAAATATTCTTCTTAGCAAGGTATCTCAGGAATGGAAGAAAAAGTACCCAATGTACTCAGCCCTAATATGAAACTAATTTATAGCTTTCATACGAAGCTATAACCCAATCTCAGCACAAGAATATGGGGAAAGGGGCAGGGAAGGGGAGGGTGAGGGGAAGATGGGTGGAGGGACAGTAATTAGTGGGTCCACACCTATAGTGCATCTTAGAAGGGTACAGGTGAAATTTACTAAATGTAGAATATAAAAGTCTGAACACAATAACTAAGAAAATGCCATGAGGGCTATGTTAACCAGTTCAATGAAAATATTTTAAACTGTATATAAAACCAGCACATTGTACTTCATGATTGCATTATTGTACACAGCTATGATTTAATTTAAAACAAAAAAAGAAATCAATGATTCAAAGACAAAATATAGGATATGGACATAATGAGAAGAGATAGCAGAGCTCCATGAAATGAGAAAGATATTCATGGAGCTTTGTAATATGGTAGAATCACTCAGTAATAGAGTTGAGCACACAAAAGAAAGGATCTCTGAAGTTGAAGCCAAAGCTTTTGTAGGCCCCAAATGCTCAAAGAGGCAGATAAATAGGCAGCAAAAACTAATCATTCCCTGAAGGAGTGGTGGGACCACTCCAAAAGATCAAACATTCATCTTATAGGAACTCCTGAAGGAGAAGAGGATGGCCCTAAAGGCACAGATGCTCTACTCCAACAGATTATGGAGGAGAATTTCCCAAGCATGGCAATAGATACAGAAATTCAGATAGTAGACAGTTTCAGAACTCCAGCAAGACTCAATCCAAATAAAGCATCTCCTACATGCATTGTAAATAACTTTGCCCATGTTAATATGAAGGAGAAAAATTCTGCATGCAGCTAGACATAAGAAAAGCATTACTTACAAAGGGAGAAATATTAGAATTACTACAGATCTCTCAGTTGAAACCTTTCAGACCAGAAGAGGATGGTCATTGACCTTGAATATCCTAAAAGAAAACAACTTTCAGCCCAGGATCCGGTATCCAGCTAAACTGAGTTTCATTTGTGATAGAGAAATCAAATACTTCACTGACACACATATGTTAAAGAAATTTGCCATGACTAAACCAGCTGTCCAGGATATTCTCAGACCCATTTACCATAATGACCAGCACAATGGTCTACCACCAAAGTAAACTCACCCAGAAATTATTGAACAAAACCTAATTCCCACAATGGTGAAATGATTAAAAATATCCACTGGACTTTTGAGAAACATGACATCTAAAATCTTACCCTGCCTATCAATTCTCTCAATTAATGTGAATGGCTTAAATTATCCTCTCAAGCAGCACAGGCTGGCTGACTGGATACAAAAACTCAGGCCAGATATCTGTTACATATGAGAGTCTCATCTTACCTTAAAGGATAAAAGACTCAGGGTGAAGGAATGGACATCTATAATACAGGAAAATGGAAATCAGGAAAAAAGAGCATGGGTTGCAATTCTATTTGCAATAAACTAACAAAGATAAGGAAAGATAAGGATGGACACTACACTACGTATTCGACAAGGAAAACACTCAACATGAAGAGATTTTGATAATTAACATTTATGCACCCTACCAGAATGCTCCTCAATTTATAAAGCAAATCCTAAAATACATGAAGAATGTGATATCTTCCTGCACTATAATATTTGGATATTTTAACACCCCTTTGGCAGCTGATAAAACAAAACTATAGTCCAGAAAGAAGGAGGGAAGAGGAAGGAGAGGAGAGGTGAGAGGGAAGGTTGGGAGGGGGAAAGGAGGATATTTGGTGGGACCTTACCTAGTCTGCATAATGCAATGGTACATTTCAAAACTATTAAGAGTATAAATGTCTTACCACAACAAATAAGTGAGGTGATAGTTATGTTAGCAAGTTTGATATAAGCTTCCCACATTGTATATCAAATCAGCACATTGTACCCCATAAATGCATTAATGTACACAGTTATGATTTAATTTTTAAAAAAGCAAAAAAATAATAATAAAGCACTATAAAGGAAACAAATGTGCCACAGGTAGGAAGAAAAGTTACTCATAGAAGGCATCATTTAAACAAAACTCAGAAATGCAAACAGAAGCTTGATATGTGGAAAGAAAAGGATCAAAAAATAAGCCAGAGCACAAGGTCCTGGGGAAAAAGCAGGCAAAGCAAGCAGACACCATATTCTTCTGAGCTGAAGTTAGTGAATCTATAGAATGGGGAGAAAGGAAAGGGAGGCACAAAATGAAATCAGAAAGGTGGGGGAGGGGGTCAAATCACAAAGAGAACAAGAGTAAGGAATTTTTCTACTTATTCTGAGGATGATGGGATGCTCTTTGAGTATTTAAAGCAGAGAAGTAACATGCACTTACACTTTTTAAAGTTCATGGAGATTGCTGTGTGGAGAGTAGATTATGGAGTGAAGTATGAAGGAAGGAGAAAGCTAGCTGCAGTAGTGTAGCTGTGATTATGGTGGTATGGACTAGCCATCCCTCTTGGTAGCAGTATAAATGGAAAAAAATGATGGAGGATATTTTTAAAAGTAAACCGACTTACTGATAGATTGTGCATAAAAGAGGAGAGAAAGAGGGATGAAGGATGACATTTACTATTTTAGTTTGATAAATTGACAGATGATACTTTTTATGGTTATGTGAGTACAAAAAAAAAAGAGTACAGTATAATTTGTTAAAAGAAAAATTAGGAGTTTATTTTGGTCAAGTTTTAAATGGTGACAAACATCTTGAAATGTCAAAGAAGCATCTAGATTATTATACTCACACGCAAAATTCAGTAGTCATTTCAAATGCTTGATATCTTGGCATTTAACTAACCTGTCCCTCTTTCTCTTGGCTTCCATTGCCCCATATTTTCCTAGATTTCCTCTTACCTCACTTGCCCGTACTTCTGGATCTGCTTGGTTGACTCTGCCTTCTTTCCTTAACCTCTAAAGGTTGAATGGCTTCATAGTTTTACCCACTGCTTTTTTTCCCCTCTATATATCTACAGACTTTTCCCATGATACACCATCTGTACCCTAGTAAGTCTGGCTAAAGTCAATCCAGTAACAATGAGTGACAATCAAGAGATTCAGAAGAACCATGTCTATCCATGATCAGTCTAAATATGGCCATATGCAATATGGATCTAGCACAAAAGGGAAATCAAATCCCTAGCCATAGTCAAGTAGGAAGCATCTTTAGATTGTCAGGATCTCAGCATGGCCTCATAACCAATCACTGACAGTTTGCATAGATCTAATCATGGACAGTCAGGAAAGAATGCCAGACATTCAGAATCAACTCATTGTCAATCATTACCTACAAAATCTGGAGTTAGTACAAGTAGACACAGGTGACCCAGTACAGTAAATTTAATGATAGTGAAAGACAATCATAGCATTCAGATAGACATCATCAACCATGACTAGCCTGGGTGTGGTCACAAACAACAGAAATCTGACAAAATAAACTAAAAGGCTCTAGCCATAGAAAATCACAAGATAGTGACAGATACTGAGATGACAGACATCCACCTATGGACAGTATAGGTCTACACATAAGAGAATCTAGGCCCAATATAATAAGACACAGATCTAGCCAAACTCAGTCAGGAGAGAGCTCTGAACAATCATGACCTTCTCACAATCATTATCTTTGCAATCCATTTATTTATTTATAAGACCATTATACAATGATAAAGGAGTCAATACTGCAAGAGGATATAACAACTGCAAATATATGTGCTCTCATTACCAGAGTAGCAACCAAACATATAAACCAAATATTAATAATCCTAACAGGAGAGACTAGCTGTAATACAATAATGATATTCTAAAACAAATGGACCTAACAGACATGTACAGAATATTCCATCCAACAACTGAAAATACCCATTTTCTCAACAGCACATGGAGCAATCAATTCAATTGTGTTCATGTACGACAACAGCAAACAATCTGAAAAATAAATCAAAAAAGCAATCCCATTTATAATAGCTATAAAAAATTAAATATCCAGGATTAGATTTAATCAAAGCAGTGAAGGATCTCTACAATGAAAACTATAAAACACTGATGAAAGAAATTGAAGAAGACACAAAGAAATGGAAAGACATCCTATGTTCATGGATTTGAAGAATTAGTATTGGTAGAATATCCATTCTACCCAAAGCAATCTAAAGATTCAGTACAATCCCTATCAAAATAGCAATAACATACTCCATAGAAATAGAAAAAAAAAAAAATCCTAAAATCCTTATCAACAAAAGACCCAGAATAGCCAAAACAATCCTGAGCAAAAAGAACAAAGCTGGAGGCATCATGCTGTCTGACTTCAAACATGCCACAAAGCTACAATAACCAAAGCAGCATGGTACTGACATAAAAACAGACACATAGACCAATGTAACAGAATAGAGAACCCAGGAATATATCCAGGTGTTTACAATCAAGTCATTTCAACAAAGGCACCAAGAAAATACATTGAGGAAAGGACGTTTTCTTCAATAAATGGTGCTGGGAAAACTGGATATCTGTATGGAGAAGAATGAAACTAGACCCTTATCTTTCACTAAGCATAAAAATAAATTCAAAATGGATTAAAAACTTAAATGTAATGCCTAAAACTATAAGAATACTAGAAGGAAACTTTGGAACATTGGTCTGGACAAAGAATTTTTGTAGAAGGCCTCAAAAGCACAGGCAAGAAAAGCAAAAATAGATAAATGGGATCACCTCAAGCTAAAAAGCTTCTGCACAGCTAAGGAAACAGTCAACATGCTGAAGAGAGACAACCTACAGAATAGTGCAAACTCCCTATCTAATAATGGATTAATAACCATTATATATGGAACAATTCATCAATAAGAAAAAAAAAAACTCATTAAAATGGGCAAATGAGCTACATAGACATTTCACAAAAGAACACATACAAATGGCCAACAAGTATATGAAAAAATGTTCAACATCACTCATTTGGGGGAAATGCAAATTGAAATCAGAATGAGATATTATCTCACCCCAGTTAAAGTGGATATCATCAAAAAGATGAAAAATAACAGATGCTGATGAGAATGTGGAAAAAGAGCAAGTACACTATTAATGGGAGGATAAGTTATTATAGCCACTATGTAAAACAGTATGGAGTTTCCTCAAAAAGCAAAAATATAGGGCAGCACCTGTGGCTCAAAGGAGTAGGGCGCCAGCCCCATATGCTGGAGGTAGCGGGTTCAAACCTGGCCCTGGCCAAAAACTGCAAAAAACCAACAACAAAAAAAAGCCAAATATAGAACTACATATGATCCAGCAGTTCTATTACTAGATCTGTATTCAAAAGAAAGGAAATCAAGATAACAAAGAGACATCTGGATTCTCAAATTTATTGCAGCACTATGCACAACAGCAAAACACAGAATTAACATAAATACCCATCGATGGATAAATGGGTAAAAATAAATGTGGCACGTGCACACACACACACACACACACACACACGCATACGCGCGCGTGGAGTATTAGTCAGCCATTAAAGAAGAATAAAATTCTACCATTTACAGCAACATGGATGGAACTGGAGGACATGTTATATGACATAAGCCAGACCCAGAAAGGCAAATACTGAATGTTATCAATCATATGTGAAAGCTAAAAAAAGTTGATCTCATGGAAGTAGAGAATAGAATATGGTTAGCAGAGACTGGGAAGATAGGGAGGAGCAGAAATGAAGTTGGTTAGGGGATACAAAAATACACCTAGATAGATGGAATAAGTCCTAGTGTTTGATAGCATAGTAGGGTGACTTATTAATAATATATTATTTATTTTAAAATAGGGAAGAGAACATTAGAGTATGTTCCCAATGCAAAGAAATGATAAAAGTTTGAGGTGATGAATATATTAATTACCTTGATTTAATTATTACACAGTGTATGCATATTAAAATATCATACATACCCCATAAACATGTGCAATTACGTGTAAATTTTTAATAAGTAAAAGCTAAGGACCTAGAACAGAGCTTTGCAGAACTCTGAGCAAAGACACAGAGTGAACATTTTTACTGAGTAGTAACTCCATATTTGCATTATATAACTTATGTTAGTAAATTATAATTACATAGCATATATTATCATTAATTATCATAGTTTTATAAGATGTTATTATATATAATTATATAATTGCATGTAACATAATACTGTTGATTCAGACTAATATGCTGCATATGTTAAATATTCTTGTCAATGTAATCGTTCTTTTATGAGTGAAGAACCTTACCATTATGTTAACAGAAATAAGCCACGTACAGAAAAGAAAATGCCAAATGTTGTCTGTCACTCATATGTGGGAGCTAAGAAAAAGTGGATCTCATGAAAATATAGAGTAGACTCGTGATTGGCAGAGCCTGGGAAGGAGAAAAGGAAAGGAGAGAGGAAAAGCAAAAAAGAATATAAATGTGTAGAGTGGCACCTGTGGCTCGAAGGAGTGGGGCACCAGCCCCATATGCCAGAGGTAACAGGTTCAAACCCGGTCCCAGCCCAAAACTACAATAAATAAATAAATAAATAGAATATAAATGTGTTTATTACCAATGATCTTTATACCTAAAAATGGCAAAGATATTAATATTTTAGCTCAATTTAAGAAGTTTTTAAAAACAGTTAAGAGCCTTTGAAGAGTTCTGATTTAGAATCAGAAATTTTAGTTCAAATTGCATCTCTGTCACTTAGTATCTATGTAATTTTGCAAGTTACTTAATTTCTTTACATTTTTCCCCATATGTAAAAAATAGACATACTAACATTTTATCTAAGAATTTGAAGAATTAATGTCTAATATCTACAAATCACATTGACAGATACACAGCAAGTACTTAATAAAGGGTTTAACTGTATTTTTTTGTAATGGCAGCTCTAGAGCAATAACTATGGAAGCATGCAAAACCAGGTTTTTACAATTTTTGGCAACACCCCACTCTATAAAAATACCCACAAGCAACGTAACCATTACCGTAAGTGACACAGCACTAGGAGAGTGAAAAACTAAGTAAAGACACGAGAAGAAAAACATAAAGTACAGGAATTTATTATGACAAATTCTTTTTGAGAACAGCTATCTATCTTTTTCTTTAAAAATTTAATTCTACTTTAATCCTTCTACTTAATGTTGATCTTCTTTTAAAAGATAGTATATATTAATACTTAACACTCCTCGGCATACATAAGTGATATTAGTTTAAATTTTAACATAGAAAACATTTGTTGTTGGGTTTCAACTAGAATGTTGAACATGAAAGCCCAGGTTTTGAGATCTCTGCCAAATTTTATATTATATGAGACTTTTATCAGGTGTATTAGGTCTCACAGCATCATCAGACCACTGTGAAGTTTGCAGATGGAGCATCTAATGCTCTAATTTCAGAAAATCTAATTGCAAAAAAGTACTAATAACACCTTAGGAATAAACAATGTATTGTGTCTCTTTTCTGCTCTACTACTCTACTTTATAAATGGTAAGACTAGAAACTGACCCAAACAGCTAGAGAACCAAGGATGGAGCTTTATAGGATAAAAAACATTTAGGCAAAGGCCGTGGAAAAGAGGCCTTCCAAAAATCCTGAAAGGGGGTGTGAAAATCAGATTGCAAAGGGTTAAAGAGTAAAAGGAAGACAAGGAACTTAGAGACAAGGAGTATTGGCTGCCCTTTAAGAAGTTAGGTTATGAAGGGATAGAAATGGATGCTAATAATAAATTAGATGACAATAACTCGGCTTAAGCCTTCTCTTTCTCATTTACGGCTTTTCCTAGTGAATAATACCATCATACATGCTGTCATCCATGTTAGAAGCCTCAAATGATTACTTCCACTCCTTCATGTGTCATCTGACTGACCTTCCTTATTCTACCTCATACTCTCAGTCTAGTATCAGCACAGCGATATCAACATATAATTCCTTTGCTCAAAATTGTACCTGATAAATAAGCCAACTATATGGTGTGTTATAGGTGTGTACCAATAGAGCGGTCAGAGTAGGCTTTATTAAGAAGGTTGTATTTGAGCAAAGACTTGAAGAAGATAAGGAATATAACCAAATGTATATCTGGAGGAAGAACATTCCTGGCAAAAACTCCTAAGGAAGGAGTATTCTTAGAGGCTTTAGAGAATAATAAGGAAACTCGTATGGCCTCAATAGAGTGTATGAGGAGAATAGTAGGACCAAAGGTCAGAGAGGAAACAGAGGTGTATCAGTTTGATGGTCCTTGTACTCATACTAAAGAGTCTCTTTCTCTCTCTCCCTCATCCCCCCACTAAAAGAGAATGCTGTTCCAGATTTGATTCTCTACAACCAAGGCCCTTCTATCTTGGCTTTTCCTTTCCTTATCTGCAGCTCTGAAGTCCCCTCTGATCTCTCCCTTGCCAGAAGATTTTTGATACCTCTATAGCATATGAAAGACCTGTGAGGCTCATTTCCGGTCATTTTCCTTCATCTGCCTACTTTGATGGACCAGGCCTACATGCTGAAAGCCTAAGGCAGTGGGGATTAAGGGAGATAAGCTAAAAAATAGCCACACCAGTAAGAACATCAAGATGAAGGCAAGAAGACAGAGATATACTAGAGAAAGATATTGACAGAATAAAGAGGATACAAGTAATAATGAGCTCTGGATTCTCAGCATCTATGGCATTTGGGGGGTCTTGGGGGAGAAAAGAAAAGAATATTAATAGGAGAGAAAGGAACAATGTAATAGGAAGATCAGTCCTCAAGTGAAGTATATTTCAGAGCCCAGGTCTGAAGATGAAAGATGTGCCATCATTCCTACTCCACACCCAAAAGAATAATTTTACATACTAAGCTATAAAATTATATCGAATCACTTTTTGATTTTTTGAGAAAAGAGAAAAAAGAACGTATGTACCTAGGAAAGAGGATAGATAGGGAAGCACTTGGCCAGTTTTGTATTATAGCTAACTTCTTCTGACTCCATTTACCCAAAAATCATGACCATCAACATTCGCTGATATATATCACGGATTTTTACATAGTTTCCTCATTCATAGAAACTAAGCTACAAAGAACTGTCAGAAATTACACCTGAGTGGTAAGGGGAAAGAACAGAAAGAGCAAGGAGGAAAGGATTTTTCTCCAGAATTTTCCTGTGGCCCAGCAGATGGTGCTACAGGCACATCACTCTGCCTCCAGACAGCCAGAAAAAGTGAGCATACAAGGATGGAATGAGAACCTCACTGTTTATCCTCCCCAGCTTTATTTGTTTGGTTTGTTCCCCCATAGGTGAAACAGTCTATTCTTCAAGAACTATCTCCAAAATCCTGCCTTTTCCAAGATATAAATAGCCCCTATTTCCTGTCTATTCCTAGAAAAAAGTAGATTTGAGGTTAAATCTTGTCTTCACTTAATAACTAAGTGACTTGAAACAAGTTACATATTGTCTCTGAGCTTTGGTTTTCCCATCTACACAATGGGGTCTAACACCAATGCTACCGGGTTGTTGAGAGTACTTGGCATAAAGAGGAATGAATTTCCTTTCCTCTGCCAACACATAGAGAGATACTCAAGAACCCCAGAACAAGGCTCATACCATGAAGCCTGTTGTCTCCAAGGGGAAAACCACTAAATAAAACCATGATGGAGGGAACTTTGTACTCAACCCCAATGCTGTGGAACACACTCTGGAAAAATCATGAATCTCAGTTTCAGAAAGTGCTTCTGTGATAATCTAGTCCAACTCTTACATAACTCTCAGTAGGAAAATAAGAGAGCAAAATGCATATTCAAAATGCCTCTTGTTTTCATGATACAAACCAGGAAATAAACTCAACAAAATCATGGTTAGTGAGTGTATTCAGAAAATAAAACATAAAAATTATTACTTTTTTACAATAACAAAACTGTTTTTACAATACATGAAAATCCCCATAAATCCTTCGACAATAAATTCAATTACTTCACAAAGACTTCCTTGCATTTTCAGTAAATGCAGATGTTAAAAATTCCCTCCTTACATCAAGTCAAAATTTATCTCCCTTTTATGAGCACCCAAAGTTCCCTTGCTCTATTCCCTTTCCCTATCACCCTACACATGCCAACATTCACAAACACATGTGTACTTTTCTCTCTTACAAGATTCAGTGGTTCCGATGTTCCATACTCTTCAGCTCTTCTTTTCTCTCCCATATTCTCCTGGAAAATCTTCCTGACAATGAAATACAAAAGAGGCAGAGTGGTATACTAGAGCCCACAGTCCATGTCTAACTCTTTATCAATTTTTATATAGCCCACAGGCTAAGAAGGTTTTCTACATTTGTAAGTGCTTGAAAAAACAATACATGTGAACTACATGAAATTCAAAGACCAGTATTGATAAATAAGTATTACTGAACACAGCCATACTCATTTACTCATCACCTGTGGCTATTTTCATGCTACAGCAGCAGAGTTGAGTAGTTGCAACAAAGACCATTTGGCCTGCAAAGCCTATATTTATTATCTAGCCCTTTACAGAAAAAGTTTTCTGAACCCTAGTTTAGGGGAACACTGGCCCCAAGAACATGTTCACTGCAATAGTCTTCACCTACATCCCTTTCCTTCCTCTGTGACAACAGCTGGGTCCTGCAGGACATCAGTCTTCACTCACCAAACTCCACCTCCCATTTACTCCCACGACCTCTGTCACACCTTTAAAAGGGTCATTGCTTTGTTGAAATATGAAAAGTTGGCCTAATAAGGCATCTGGAGGAAACACAGCCACAGAATGGATACTGACTGTGCAGCCCTCTGGGCAGTTCTTAGAAAAAAACACATAGCCTAGCAATAGTTGAATTTGGAATCATGTAATTTATTATTAGCCAATAGTTGCTACCACACCTTCTCAAATACTGATGACCCATATTACACAAGTTTTAAGTCTATGCAACCTCACACACCTTCAATGAAACTTGTGTTAGACATTCAAAATGGATGAAATGCACAGCATTTCTGAGCATTCCTCAGGAATAAGCAGAAAGCTACCCATTGATTCCCAATACTAAGAGTCAGCTTATATTCATGTAAAATCATGTCCTTTGAGATGAAGATGGCAAGAGAGAAGGAAGACCCTAGTCCTAATGTGAAAAAAATGGAAGTTGGTCAAGGCAGAGGTCAATGTTCTCTTTCAATTCAATTCAAACTGATGTATATTTGTTGGAGACATTTCTGTGACAAGCAATATTGGGTCTCCAAGTGACACAAGGATAAATAATGCCTATTCTGTATTCTCAAGCAGCTCACATTCTAAAAATTATAAAATTACACAGGCAAATGTGTGTGCATGTGTGTGTGTGTGAAAGGTAAGTATAAATACCAAATAACTAACAGTTAGCTATTTCTGGCTAGTGGGCTTACAGGTATTTTGATTTTTTTTTCTTTGCTTATCAATATTTTCTAATTTTTATATTAAACATTAATTGTATAGTAAGACAATTTGAAAAGATTATAATAAACTATGGTTGATATAATAAGTATGAACAAGGTATACAATTACAACTCTCTTATGTAATTTAAGAAAGATTTCCTATAAGAAGGCTAAAGTGGATCTGGAACAATAAATAGTTTACTGGGCAGATACTCCAAGATACTTCAAGGAAAGATACTCCAAGAAAAAGTTTTAAATGGCATGGTATATTGAGGAAGGTACAGGAGTTAATTAATTACTGGTAGCGCACAAAGGAGAATGCAGAGAGAAGAAATGGACCTGCTGAAAAGCGACAGTCCAGATGACGAAAATCTTAGATACTATGCTAAAGAGTACACATATTTTCCCTAAGGTTATACGGTGGTTGAAATGAAAGCTTCATTGATGAATGGCCACTAAGGTCTGGTAAGTTGAGGTAGATAAAGAAATAAAAGAGCTTCTGAAACCATTATAGATTCCAAAAGGATTATTAATAATAATATCAGAGATGACACCTTGACTGGAATCATTCTAGCTTAACATCAATTTCAGTGATTCTTTGACATTTGGGCCCTGATGGCCCCCCACACCCTCCACTCAACTTCTATTAAAGTCCACACAATTCGTTGTCAATGCATTATTCTAGAGAGTTTGGTGAATAAATGAAAAGGCCTTTCTGCTCCGTCCTGAAGCTTTGCAGGTGGGGCTGATTCGGGAACTGCTAATGCAATCTCAGGTGAATGTGTAAGGAAGTGAGACATAAGGTAAACACCTGGGAGGTGGAGATGAAGGTGGAGATGGGCTTGTTTAGGACTGAATTAGGACATCATAAAAAGAGCAGCTCCTCCCTAAGATGGACCATTATTCCCTCTATAAAAAGGCCACTATTTCCAACTAGCAGCACCCTGCAAGCTGCTTCAGTCCCCATCCTGCTTGTTCCTCTGGTGAACTAGGTAAGTGAGCAGTTCTGCTCCACTCATGGGTACTGAGGTCATAAATTATGAAAGTCTAGGATGTGCTCTATGGCAAAAACGCACTGAATACTAGGCTTCTTTGTAGTATACTCTGGAGAATTCTGGTATAAGTTTAACTTTATTGAGAAAGAAAATGAAGCAATGACTGGTAGTATACATACATATTATCTCTTTGGAGGGGGGAGTAATTTTCTTAAGATCATGGGGATCTAATTATCATCAGGCCAATTGCCTTCTATACTATTGAGCATTTTCTCTCTGCTGGGTAATAATCAAGGCCTGAGGGTCAGTTCCTACTTCCAGAATGAAAGTAGAAGCTGAATCTGATAACTATTGTACCCATCTTCATACCACCTAGGCCTGCTTGCTTTGTATACTTTCTTTGACCTAGACGTTTTGAGGGTCCAGTTTAGCCATTGGTGCTCCTTATTTCGCATGTCATGTAGATGATGGATTTGTCCCCCACTGTGTATTGGTCGGGACCTAGAAAGAAACAGGAGACAAATGCATCAGCACACTTAGGACTTCTATAGGTCCAGAACACAACTCATCAAATTATCCCTGGGAGAGGCAGGAAGCCCAAAACAGAAAGTCATTAGTCCTATATCCATTTAAGAATAGAAAAGAGAGATACAGATTCTGCTCCTAATTTTATCACTCTTGTACTACATAGCTTGAACATGTCATTTAACTCTGGATTGGTTCTTGATTACAGCAGAATGAATTTAATCATATCCGACTAATTCTGAATAATTATTGTAAATGACTAGACCAATTTATGTGTTTAATCAAGAAAAAGAAATAATAAGAGGAGGGTCTCTCTTCCCCCCCCCCCCACCTTAGGTTAACTTAAACTTGCAAAAAGATGCCTCAACTCCTGAAAAGCATCATGACTGTCAACAATGTTTTCTCCCAATATGCCACCCAGCATGGGAAGTGTGGTATGTTAAACAAGGCAGAGCTGAAAGAACTTCTGGAAAATGAGTTTCATCAAATTTTGAAGGTAAGAACTCCATGCCAGGACTAACAACTTCTGCAGCAATTCTCTTCTTCACCCCTTCCTGCATTTTGTTCACATATGTCAAATATCCTACATGATTCTTCCCACTTGGTGATAGAGAACAGGGTTTGGAAAAGGCTTGAAATAAGGTCAAAAGCTGACCCATTACAGTTTCCATAATATAACCAACAGAAGTGATTCTACTAAGCAACAGACAAAACCCACAGATTAAATAATGTTCTATGTAAGTAATTCGTATGGAACAGAAAATTTCAACAGTCCTCAGAAAAACTGCAAAGTAGATGAAATGTATCCTCTTCCCTTTCTTTCTCTTTCCTGTATTTCTCTATCTTAAGTCCCAGATGTCTTGACCCTGGGATTCTAGCACTATAAAACTCCTGAGTTCAGGAAATGAGCACTTACCCCTAAATCATGAAAGAAAGTAAATACCAACTTGAAACTGTGAGCTCCAGAAACAATATGGGACCTTAAATCAGGCTCTTCAACTTAAATTCCTTAAATTCAACTGCCTAGTAAATATTGTTATTTGAATTTCTAGAGATGTCTTAAATTCAGTGTTTCAGATATAAATATCATTGTTTTCCCCTATAAATGCATTCCTTCTTCTTTTTTACCAAGGCAGAGCCTGATACCACTCTTGATTTCCTCTCCCTCAATTGGTGCCATCAGTCCCAACATTCACCTAACTTTGTTCCTTCTTCTTTTTGCCAAAGGCAGAAACTTAGCTCCATTCTTGATTTCCTTTCTCTCACCAGGAACCAACATCTTCCAACCTCCACCTAACTCGTCAATAGTTTCTCAAAACAGCCTATTTCTCTTCACCACTATTGTTAGTCCTCTGGTTTAGGCCATCATCTTCTAATCTCAGCATTAGATGAAAATCTAATTCTTTCACTATTCAGCTCAAAATCCTTCAACAGCTCCCAAATGCTATTAAAATAAAATGCAAAGTGCCTTTCTATGACTTAAAAGTCATAATCTAATACCTATATATCTCTCTAACTAATTTCATTCAGTTCCTTGAATATTCTATGCTGTCTCTCACCTCTAGCTTTTGATTTGTATCTTTCCCTCTGCCTGGAACATTTCCCTTCTTATGCCTCATTTGGCTAATTCCAACCCATTCTTAATAGGCATCACTTAATCTCATTAACATTTCTTAGATTCCCCCAATGGTTCCCTTCTTGTGTGGTCTCATAGAAACCTTATCATAATAAATTATAACTTTAAGTTTGTACACATAATCCAAAAATTTTTAATTTCATTTTTTCAGGACCTAACTTATTCACTGCTTTATTCTCTCATGTAACACATCTTTGTGAAAGAAGTAAATTAATTAGCTCTTTTGTAAAACTGGACAAAGTCATATAATTAATGTAGGTATCCCAAATTACTATTTATAAATTAGATAATCATTCATATTTGGCACATTCTTTACCAAAAATGATCAATCTTTTCCCCTTTCATCTTCCAGTTGCATACTCTTCAGAGTATTTCTCACTGCATTATTGATCACATATTCCTCTTTTCTGCTCAGAATAGTGCGTTCCACCCCAAACAACTACATGGTTTAGCTCAACATAAATAAGCCAAATATCCACATTTCCATAGCATTCTTTCAGTTGGATAGCTGGGTGTATGGTGCATAGTAACAGAGCTGCCCTTTGTGCCTTATTCCCATACAGAATCCAGATGATCCAGACACTGTGGAAGTCATCATGCAAAGTCTGGATATAGACTGTAACAAGCAAGTGGATTTTACTGAATACCTTCTGATGATCTTCAGGCTGGCTCAGACTTATAATAACGTCATGAGCAAAGATTACTGCCAAGCTTCAGGGTCAAAGCAGAGATATCACAATCACCAGCACCAAGAGGAACAAAGTGAAATACAGGAAGAGGAGGACAAAGGACAAGAATCCTCTTCCATTCATTCAAGTTGGAGTGCAGGAGAGAATGAATCCCATTCCAGGGGCTCCACAGGAAGCATTAAACAAGGGCCTAGAAGAACAGGTCATCAAGGAACATTATCTAGTTCTAGGAAAAAGCAAAGCTTGGAGAAAAGGGCAGAGTTGAGTTCCAGCCACTCATCTCAGCCCTCTAAACAGAGATATGATGAACCAAATGAAGGATCTCAATCAAAATCCTGTGATGAACAAGTATATGATTCTATTTCGAGTGACTCCTCCAATTACAGAAAACATAGGTCAAGCTCAGGCCAGTCCTCTACTAAGAGAATACCTGCATCCAACTCCAGTAGTGACTCAGAAACTTGGGAAAAAGAAAAGCATGAATCAGTCTTATGCAGGTCCTCAATTTCTGAACAATATGGGTCAGGCTTCAATGAATTCTCACAACACAGAAAAAACAATTCCAGATCTATTCATTTTACTATTCAGAGGCAAAAAATGTCTTGCCCACAAAGTCAAGCACAAAATAGACGAACAAAAAAAAATGATTTTGAAGTCAGATGGTACACAAGTGATGAGGACTGTGGGTCTGATTCTGGAAATTCAAGAAGAAATGAAGAAAAACACTCAAGTGCCTATCAATCCAATAGTCAGAAAAAACTTAAGAGGAGTTCCAGTAATCAGTCAGAAAATCAACAAGTATATCACTCAGACCAATACTCCAAATATGGTCAAGAGACATCAAACATACAAGAATATGCTAACTATGGCCAAAACGGCACTGCATCCATAAGGTCATCAAACAAAAAAGGAAACGAATCCACCTCAAGCCAGACTTCCAGCAACACAAGAACAAGATCTCCCTCAAGTAATTCCTCCAGCTACAGAAAACATGAGTTTCCTTCAAGAGCCTCTTCTAGGTCTGCACAAGGATCCACCACAAAAGAGTCTTCAGAATTTGGTAGCTATGGACATGGACAACATGAGTCATCAAGCCATGGTAAAAATGGGTACACATCAGAACAAGCACCAAGTCATAGGCAACATGCCGATATATCTGGCCGTTCTTCAAGATGTGGTAAGCATGGATGTGATACTAGTGAACATGAGTCTGGGTCAGGACGGTCCAGTTGCCCAGGCAGGCATGGCTCTGGTTTAGGTCAGTTTTCCAGCTACGGCAACCATGGGTCAGGTTCGAGACAGTACTCCAGCTATGGACATGACTCTGAATCTGGCGAGACTACAAGCGACAGCCAACTAGGCTCAGCTCCAGGTCAGAACTCTGGCTCTAGCCAACACGAGTCTGGCTCAGGTCATTCTTCCAGCCACGGCCACCATGGCTTTGACCTAGGTCAGTCTTCTGGCTTTGGCCAACAGGATTCTGCCTCAGAAGAGTCTTGCAGCTCTAGTCAGCATGGACCTGGCCAGAAAAGTTCTACCTCAGGTCAGTCTTCCGGCTACGGTCACCATGCCTCTGGCTCCACTAAGTCTTCTAACCATGGACAACGTGGGTATGGGACAAGCCAGTCCACTACCCGTGGCCGACATGGGTCTGATTCAGGTCTATCTTCTAGCCATGGGAAGCACAGGTCTGGCTCCCATCAGTCTTCTGGCTATGGCCAA
>CAUYPK010105513.1:0-27096 GCA_963574355.1 Loris lydekkerianus
ACCTTTATAGATGCACAGATACCTTTATAGATGCCCAGGTACCTTTATAGATGCCCAGGTAACTTTATAGATGCCCAGATACCTTTCTAGATGCCCAGGTACCTTTATAGATGCACAGGTACCTTTATAGATGCACAGGTACCTTTATAGATGCCCAGGTACCTTTATAGATGCCCAGGTAACTTTATAGATGCCTTTTAGAAGGAAGGGAGAGATGAGGAGTTGGATGCAGCAGGTGGTTGGTGGGGTTGGGAAATGAACAGATTGGGGAAATGGGTTGACTTGTAAATTAACCTGAGAGACAGGTATTGTGTTTTAAATGACTTTGAAGCAGGTCTGCTTGGATTCTTGATCTTCTTTGCTGAATTATGTTGAGATAACAGGGAAGAGAAAGAAAGTCAATTATCTCCCTTTGGTCTTTTGATCAGGTCAGTCCAGTTTTAAGTAGGTACAGAGAAAGCCCCTTTCACAAAGTTTCTGATCTCTAATACCATTAATTCCAAGTATTTTTCATAGCTGGTAGTCCTATTTGGGGGTGAAATTTCCTTAGCTCCTTCAGCTGGAAGGCTGGTAGCCTCAGGAGTGATGAGAGGGGACCTGCGAACCAGGAGCTGGGGCATGCTGGCAGGTGTCTGTGCACTTCTGCTTTCATGGGGGTCACAGCCTGCTCACCTTGCTTTTAAGCTTATCTGCTGTTGTGGGTCCCCTTACAGACTCTTGGAGCTTTGTTCTCAGACCTACACTGTGGCTCTGGGCAGGCTGGGGACTGTGGTTTGTCAGGCCTTCTTGGAGCTGCTGCAGGTGGCAGGTGGGCCCAGGCTGCCCTTGGGTAGCAGTTACCCTGGCTGAGGGCTCCTTCCCTGTCCTCCCTGACTTGTTCTTGATGAAACCTCTAATGGGAGCTGGCCTCTCAAGAGAACGGGGCAACACCCTCCTTTCCTCATTGCTCAGAGGAGTCACTCTATCTAGTCTCTTGTCTGCTACAAAAGTACCAGGGAAGACCAAGAGTCAAAACTGGGCCTAAGGCTTCAGTCTCCAAATGGAGATGGTCTTGTTGGGAGCTATGGTATGGAGCTGGTCCTGGTGTGTATTTCTGAAGAAAGTGAAAGAATCTGCTAAGTTACTTACTATGGTTTCAGAACTTTTAGGGGATAAAATAGATGGGCAATGCCTGTTTCTACAACACATTGACACCCAATTTGATAACTTTGTATCCTCTTACTTATGGCTTATGAATGCCTAGGTAATCAGTGGGCTCGTTCACTGGCATTTATTCTTCCCCCATTCTTTGTTCATACATCATTATCTACAGAGAATATTGCTTCTTCCTTGTAAAAACATCCTGCTCTCTCTGTTTTGGGGGCTTAACATGACTCCACATAAACTCTCCCCTTTCCTTCTCCCCCCTCCCGGAACAAAAGACCACAGAGGGCCTAGCTAGCCCTGCCCCAAAACTTCACAGCAGGAGAGCCTAACCCACCGGAATCCTCCAACAAGCAGTGGAATCTACCCACCCCTTACAGTTCCATATTAAAAGAGGTCCCCAACTGCCCTCAGTGCAGACGCCACCTTTGGCCCAGCCCAGGTGGGTCTCTGTCCCTTTCATTAAAACTGGCCAAACTGCTCTCTGTCTGGTTTTATCTCTGGGTAGATGCAGACCATTCCCTGTGGTGATTTCCCTCTTCTGTCTTGTGGGTGCCAGGATTGCTCCAGGGCCCAAATACTCACAATGGTTGTAATTACCATCAGGGCTCAGTACCTCAAGGAACAGTACAGAGGGTCTAACAGGAGGACATTCTTTGCCCTTTGCCACCAAAAATCAGAGATCAGGAGGAATAGGAATGAAGCCCCAGGCAGAGAATGGCCCTTGTCCCCCAAATTTTATCACCTGAAGTAGGCCATGCATTTTCCAATCAGCTACAGATTCCAGTTGTTTTTACCAAACAATAATATATTTAGCTTGGTATGGAGAGGCTTGTGGTGGGAAGCTCAGCAAGACTGGCGTGTGGATGGGGCTGGAGGAGGGGGGGCCCTCTAGGCTGGGACATTTTGCTTGCATTTTAATCTGAAGTGGTAGGGATTCTTTGGAGGGGATTAAGTAGAGGGGTTTTTACAGGGTCTCGAAAGACTCTCATTTCCATTTTTAGAAGACCATGCTCATATATACCATAGGATTCTGAAGGAGCTCAGGAGATTTTACCCCAAAGTATGACTCCTCGGTGTAAAGATTTTTCAAGACCAAAATCAATGGAAGGGGGCTTTTCCTTTGCATAGACCCAACTGAACAGATCAGAAGATCAAAGGGGACAATTGACTTCTCTTCTTTCCCTGTTATCTCAGTATATTGCCAAATGCAACCAGACCTGACCCAAATTAGTTTAGACATAATTAACACAGGTTAATTTATAAGCCAATAGGTTTCCCCCCATCCCTTCATCCTCCCTAGCAACTGTTTATAGCCCCCAAACAGAACTACGTACACTCTTCAGGCGTGTGGAGGCTGGGTGTGGGGGCTCACGCCTATAATCTTAGCACTCTGGGAGGCTGGGGCAGGTGGATTGCTTGAGCTCAGGAGTTCCAGACTAGCCTGAGCAAGAGTGAGACCCCTTTTTCTACTAAAAATAGAAAAAACTAGCCAGGCATTGTGGTAGGTTTCTATAGTCCCAGCTACTTGGAAAGACTGAGGCAAGAGGATTGTTTGAGATATTAAGGTTGCTGTGAGCTATGATGCCATAGCACTCTACCCAGGTTGACAGAGTGAGACTGTCTCAAAAAAAAAAAAAAAAAAAAAAAGATAAATAAATAAAATAAAAGACACATGTGAAAATATCTGAACTTCATTAGGATATTGGGCCATCACTCTGTGATTTCTCCCCATAGTACAAAACAGGTCCACTAATCTGTGCTGCTAGAAGTCAGGAGAGTCACTGCTCTGCAGATAGAGGTGGGTGGTGGCATTAGCTGGCAATGATCTATTTCTTGATCTGGGTACCTTTAGCTTGTGATTTTTTGCAAGCTTTACTCACAATTTATACATTTTCTATGTAAATGTTGTGTGCCAGTAAAGATTTTTTTTTTTGGAGTTTTCTTTTGGCTGGGGCTGGGTTTGAACTCACCATCTCCAGTATATGGGGCTGGCGCCCTACTCCTTTGAGCCATAGGCACTGCCCGTGCCAGTAAAGATTTTTAGAAGATTACTCTGGTTGTTGGTTAAAGGATACATTAAAAGAAAGACAAATGGGTGAAGAAACCGGATGGGAACTAGTGAATGGGCCAGGTGGGCGCTCACAGTGCCCCAGGCTGGAGGGTGGCAGCGGAGGCGGGGTACACAGACCAGATGTGAGACTGGTCTGAAGGAGGGAGCTCCAGGATAAGAGCTGGTGGTGGAGGGGAAGTGATAATAACACTGCGGGTGTGGATGTGAGGGACTGATCAAAAGTAGGGGTAGAGGTGTGTGGTATGCAATTTGATACAAGGCCTAGGGTCGAGGAGGGAGACTTTGGCCTGTCACCAAGGATTCCCCTTCAGAGGGTGAAGGACAGAGCCCAGATACCATCAATGTCAGCTGGGGAGACAGAAGAGGGATCCCGTAAGAACAGTCAGAGGCAGAGCAAGGACATAAGGATAGCAAGTGATAGCACAAATGGCAAGACCCCAGGGACCTCACAGAGGCGATTGCTGGACAGCCCACTGGACATGGCACTTAGGAAACTGGCAGCCCTGGTGAAAACAATTTTGGCGGCCCTTCTCTGCCCTTGACTCTCACAGGACTGGGCGATGGGGTGACTTACCATCAGCTGGCAGCCACTGTTTACCAACTGTGTGATGAGAGACACTTCTGGTAGCTGCCCTGAGCCTCAGATTTATCATCTACAAACAAAAAGAATCACATGTACCTCGCAGGGCTGGTGTGCAGATTGACTTTGTCTAGTAAGTATCTACTGAACATTTGTCATGTGCCAAAAAACCAAACGCAGAAGGTACAGAGTGACTGAGACTGACAAGTGGGGAGACAAAGAAATAAACAAGATGATGTGAAGAAAACAAATCTCTTCCCTGCTTGTGCTTCCCTGGGCTACCATCTAGGCTTCTGGGCCCTGTGTCCTGCTCTTCCTATCCAGCTTCCCTGGGGTCAGTTCCTAAGGCCCTAGGCTCTTCTCATACCATGTCTCCAATCCCGACTTTCTTGCTTAGCAAAACCAGCTTCCCTTTCCTTGAAGTCAGGAAGGGAAGGGCTTAATCTTCAAACCCTTCCAGGATATGAAAAAAAAATCCACATCCATCTTATTATTAGAACAAAGAATAGGAAGAATATAGAATAGCAAAGTTTCCATGTTAATATGGCCCAATGTCCTTTTCCTGCATTCAAAGCAGATTACCTACGGTGCCTTATTTCAACCTAGCAAGTTACTCTCCTCCCAAAAGACAAGATAGCACTTGTTATTCACTGAAGGAAAACTTTTCTGGCTTAACAAAAGAGATAACTTTAGGAATTTCTGAAGAAGAATTTGGATACATATTTACAGAAATATCAGTGATAATTTGGTTTCTAAGTGTTTGTTTTTCTGGGAAACATTGAGTACCAGCCTCCAGCTGATCTGGTAAGTTCACCTCTCTGCTTCTGTTTCATCCCCCTGCCCTTGGGCAATCACTGGCCCTTTGCTCTTCTAGCTCTTCCCTGCAGCCATGCATGGCCCTCTCCACCCTATTGCTGAGCTTCCAACAGGGCACCCCAGGAAGGACACAAAGCAACACATAGCAGTTTGGCATTGCTGGTGTCATTAGGAGGTAGAAGGCTTATCCACCCCCCTGTTTGTGCCCTGTCTTCCTTCATTCAAGAGCACTGCTGTGGAAATCTACACTTTCTTTTTTGGATTGTTCTGAGATTTATACTTTCAAGGGTCCCTGGGATACTGTCATACCAAAGGCCTTTAATTAGCTCATAATACCACAGAATGCAAAATAGCAACAAACACCAGGAAATCATGCAAATTGGGAGTTCCAGTGTTCATTTTAATTGTACCTTATATGGCAGCCTCCAAATGAGAATTCTGTCTAAGCTGTGTGTACTAAGCTAAAAAGCGGTTGGAAAATCCTGGTCTAGTCCCATTTAGCTAGGACTTAACTCGGAGAGATGCCTTGACCAGGGTCCCCAAGGCAGTGTGAAAGGTGGGCAGAAAGTCCACCATGAGCTTCAAAGGCTTTTTCTAGTTCATAACAATACCAATAACACTGAAGATAACCTTTTATCATTGCTACTATGAATACCACCAACTTTGGCGCTAGGCTGACTATTTGGAATCTCTGAGCTTTATCTCAAGCAGGCATTCTTCCTGCCTGGGAACATATTTGATTTCCTGAATCACTTCTTGAAAGAGACTTTCTCTGTTGGGGCTCAGCCACACCCTGCGGGAGGTGTAGGAGGGATGGGCGGGGTGGGCTGGAGGAGGCCTTCCCTTCCATCCTTCCATCGCAGGAGGCATCTGCTTCTTGGCTTTGCTTCCTCTGACCTCTGAGGGGACAAGGAGAGGGAGCCCACTGTTCTGTCCAGCTGTGAGGAGCCAACCCGAGTCCCCTCTTCCCTCTTTAAATGCCTACATCTCTGACATGGGGGAGCAGCCAGGATTCACCCTATGGAGTTCTTTGTCCCCATTGTATTAGGGACTCCTGAACCCGGAGCCTTCCCTCCCAAGTTTTACCCATTGGTGACCTGCGAGGCAGGACCAAGAATGAGCTGTGAGAATGGAGACTCAGAAAGAGAAGTGGAAGTGGAGAAGGGCTGACACCACACGGCTTCTGTGGGAGACAGAAAACCACGAGGGAAGATGCGAGTCAAGTACAGGAGGTATCAGGACACATAAATGTCATGGGGAGAGGAAGGGTCTGGTTACACTGTTAGGTTTGCCAACTTAGTCCACTGACAAGACTACACTTCTCAGAGTCTTTTTTTTTTTTTTCCCATTGAAAAAATGAGGACAGCATGATTTGTCTGCTGGGCTCAGTGTCAGGAAGAGGATGGGGTTTATAACTCAAGGTGCAGACTGAGCAAACTTGTGCCTCCCCTCCTCTCTCACACCTCCCTTATAGTGAAAGCAATGAATAAAAAATGACAAAAACCAGTAATAGGGAAATGAAGAACAGAGACTATGCGTGGATGAAGGATGTCAGCAGGATGGACAGCGGTGGGAAAGTTTTGGTGGAGAAGGAAGGCAGCCCTTGACCGCTTGCCTGGGGCCTGCAGTAGCAGGGAGCCCCCAGCCTGGCCTGGCCTGGCCCTGGAGAGACCACAGATCTAGAATTACCGTCTGCAGAAGGAGGAACCTGAACCCCGAGGGGCTAATGCAGAATAGCCCCGTGCCCCAGGGAAAGCACAAGCAGCCTTTTCAGCATGAATTAAGGAAACTAGTATGAGCATGGTGAGTGTTTGTGCCCAGGAAGGAAGCCCCGCTTCACTGGCTCCCAGAGCACTTGCCATGAAGTGAAGTGACCCAGTAAGAATAAAAATACTGGCCAGGCGAAGTGGGTCCACTCAGGAAGGCTGAGGCAGGTGATTTTGAGACCAGCCTGAGCAAGAGTCAGACCCCCCATCTCTACTAAAAATAGAAAAACTAGTTGGGTGTTGTGGTGGGTGCCTGTAGTCCCAGCTACTGGAGGCTGAGGTGAGAGGGTCGGTTGAGCCCAAGAGTTCGAGGTTGCTGTGAGCTATGATAATGGCACTGCACTGTACCCAGGGTAACAAAGATACCTGTCTCAAAAATAAAAATAAATAAATAAAATAATAATAATTCTGATAGAACTATTGAAAGGAGGAGTAGGGAGAAAGGGAGATATAAGTACCCTAAATTCTCCTCCGTAATAGCATATACCCTGAAGTGAGAAGTCAAGAAATAGAACCAGCATACCGTTTTGAGAAGTGTGACTATGATCATCAACAGAAAAACTAAAAAATAAAGACCAGTCGGACGGGTGGAGAGTTGGGGCTGGGCTTTACCATTCTAACCCTTCCAGATTACTCAATTTTTTTTCTTTAAACATAAGGATGCATTACATTGATTCAAAATAAAGGGAAAAAAATTTAAAAGGTGAAAAGAAGTGTAAATGGATTTTCATTCCATGGGTAGAATTCCCGTTGACTGCCACCCCAGCTTCTGAATGCCTGCCTGGCATTGCTCTCTTCCATTTGGGTTGTCAGTGCAGTTGTCCTGGGGTCCTGGTTCTTCCCAAGAGGTGTGCTAGCTTCAGAGGTGTTTCCACCTGCCTGACAAGCAGTCAGCTTAGCTTAGAGACAGGAGGAACAGAACGTCCCCTGAGGCCAGATGTGACCATTTGAGGACAAAAGGCGCAAGTTGCCCTCCCTCATTCAGAGAACGGCAGAGGGGCCGTCAGCATCCCCCTGGGCTTTCCCTGCGCTGCTCTTTCCTCCTGTCCCTTTTCCTCCCTGCCTCTGTCCCTCCCTGCCTCCTTCCTTCCTTTGGGAAAAATTACTCTGTTTTGATTGCCTTGTCAGAGCCCTGTTTGGGAAAGCAGATGGTGTCGTTCAGGGACAGAAGCAGTCGCTCCATCCTGGGGTGGGGGTGGGGGTCATCAGCTGAGTGTCTCAGGCCAGCAGCCCCACTTCCTGCTCACACATGGTTTCTTTCCCACTGTTGGGCACCTTCAGTTTGCTGAATTGCCTCAGAGAAGTTACATTCTAGTGGACATAAAGGATCAGGTGAATTTTCTAGAGTTTTGCCTTCCCCAGGATTTGTGTGGACAAAGTCAGAGTTGGTCGACAGCAGAGTCAGACCTTAATAGTAAGAACCCTGTGGGGTCACGTTTCAGAACTTCCGCCTCATAGTCCTTTAACTGTGGTTAAATGCCTCTGTGATCCCATGAAGTTAGGTCATCGTTCTGACGTTGAGTTTGGAAAAGAGAGTTGTTCACCTGTGGGACAAACGAAACCATCTTCTGGGCTTTTGTCCTTCACCTGGATCTGTGAGAGTTTCCCTCCTTGTTTGTGGCTTAGCCTTTTGGCCTTCTTAGTCACAGCGCTGAAGCATGGCTTGGGCCTGGGTGCTGCTTCTGTGCCTTCAATTTGGCATCTCAGCAGCTTTTCAGTCTTTCTTAGCTCTTTGGCACAGGGGTTGAAAGTTTCCCCTTTATTAGAAAGAAGATCTTTGCAGCCACTCTGATTTCTCTGGTCCCTTCGTCTTTGTGTTTGTTGGGATTCGAGAAAGGGCTGTGAGCATGGCTTTTGCATTTAGAAGTCTGAGTGCCTCCTGCCCACCCTGCCTGCAAGAATGCTGCCCCCCTCCGTGCTGTTTCTCTGCCAGCTTCCTCCTATAAGATGCCTCATGTTAACTTTCACACACACACACACCCTCTTGTAAACCTCAATGTTTACATTAGTGTGCACACACAAACCTAGCTATTTATATGGGTTCTGAACCTTTCAAAGAAGGCTCCTTGAACAAACACATGTATCCCAATGACATTGCCGATGCACATAATTAAAAAAACAAACAAAAACAAAGAAAGGTTTGTGGAATTCCCTTCAAAGCTTCAGACCATTGTTTTGAATACCTTTATGGTTGCAAATCTTCTTTCAAGTGGATTTTCTTTAACCAACTTTATTGAGGTATGGTCTACACAAAATGCAGACTTCCGATGTTTGATAAGTTTTGACAAAATGTATATGCCTGTGTAAATACCACCACGATAAAAAAGGAGACCGTTTCTACCATACTAGAAAGTCCCTTCCTACATAACTGCACATATTTCAGTTTGGGTTTAGAAATATCCAAAAGTGGTTTAGACTCAAGTCATGTCCTAAGGGGCAGATGAACTGACAAATGCTGTTTTGTGCCTTGTAAATTGTATGGCTCTCAGACTAATGGAAAGCAGCGTGCAAGGGAAAATTTATAAATAATTGAGGACAGATCATTGGAACAAATCTGCAGCATTCAAGAATGGCTACTCTGGGGGCAGCGCCTGTAGCTCAGTGAGTAGGGCACTGGCCCCATATACCAAGGATGGCTGGTTGGAACCTGGCCCCAGCCAAACTGCAACAAAAAATAGCTGGCTGTTGTGGTAGATGCCTGTAGTCCCAGGTACTTGGGAGGCTGAGGCAAGAGAATCACCCCAAGAGCTGGAAGTTGCTGTGAGCTGTGACGCCACGGCACTCTACCGAGGCTGACAAAGTGAGACTCTATCTCAAAAAAGAATGGCCACTCTGATGAATCTTTATTCTGGAACATGGATGTATCAGTTAGAATACTTTAATGAAGCCAGGTGTTGTGGCTCATTAACTCCCAGCACTTTTGGAAGCCAAGGCAGGAGGATCACTTGAGCCCAGAACTTTGAGACCAGCCTGAGCAACATAGCAAGACCCCATTTCTTAAAAAAAACAAAAAAAAAGGTAGGCATGGTGGTATGTGCTTATAGTCCCAGCTACCTGGGAGGTTATGGCAGGAGGATCACCTGAGCCCAGACCGGAGAGGGCCGCGTGATTCAAAACTGGATGAGGATGTGAGTGAGGATGGCTCTGTGAGGAGTGGGGACGCAGAAGGGACCAGCAGGCAGGGGCTGGAGTCGCAGTGAGAAGGAGAAAATAAGGGACTTCCTACTTAAAGGCAAATCTTTCAGGAGAAGGTCTGAAACAGAGTTTTTTCCTACACTTTCCCATTCTTCCTCTCAGGAGATAGCTGGGGAGGTAGCGATTAGTCGCTCCTATTAATTCGTTACTAACTTGGCTTAGAGAAATACTAGTCTTTCCTGAGCTTAATGCTCAAAAATAGAAGTATTCCAAAACTGAAGTGTTCCAAAACTGTCCTCCCTGTCCTGGGCCCCTGCCTCCACCCACAGCGTTGCCCTCTTCCCGGCCCTTGGGCTGCAAACGTGGCCCCTCTGTTCTTCCACTCTGCATCAGTGACAGCCCTGTCAACTCAGGAGTCCCTGGCCCTGTTCCTTCTCACGTGTGCTTTGTCCCAGCCTGGACTCCATCCAACATTGACTCCTGGGCTGGATGCTACTCTTGCCCCCTGCTGTGTGTCCAGCCCTGTGAGAAGCCAGCACAGGGTGCTGGGATTTTTGGTATTCACTTTGAACTAGGCACGCAACTGAGCCTTGTTCTGGGCAAGGGTAATCCTGAAGGACAGAGGGAGTTATCCAGACAAAGAGGAGGAAGATGGTGGGTGAAGGCAAGGATGCGGTGTGTGTACCCTGGGATACTCTTCAGGTATGATCTTGATGGCATTTGAATGACAAAGTATGTGGCAAGGTCTATTGCAGCTATCTAATGCTGCAAATACAAGCAACCCAAAACTCAGTGCTTAAAACGACGAGCACGTTGAGTTTGCTGATAGTTGTGCCATCTATCTATGGCTTGTTGGAGGAAGCTCATTTCTGCTCTGCTTGGCACCACAGCCTGGGACTGGAATCCTCTGGAGACTTGCTCAGCGACATATCGACTAGCAGCTAACACTGGCTGAGGGCTGAAAAGTTAACTTGGGTGGCCGGCTGAACACCAACATTGGCCTACCCAGGAGAGAGAAGACTGGGCTTCCTTACAATTCAATGTCTGGTTTCTCAGGGTCTCAAGAAAGAAACAGCCAGGCAGATTGTGTATCCGCATGTGGGAGCTAGCCTCAGAAGTCACATCATGTTACTTCTGCTTCATTCTCCTCGTTAGAAGCAAGCAACTAAGACTGGCCCATATTTGGAGAAAGAGAACACAGACCCACCTCTAGATGGGGTATTGTTGTCACATTGTAAGAGGTTTATGTGTATGGTGTATGGGAGCGATTGGTGTGGCCATCTTTGCAAAATATGATGGGCCCCAGCAGGGTATAGAGCAGACCTTGGTGTCATGCCTTGTAGGAAGGATGGAGCCAGCGAGAGGTTTTGATTTGGGTGTGACTTGCTCACATTTGTACCTAAGGAGGCTCTCCCTAGGGTGATGTGGTAGAAGATTTGAAGAGGGCAGATGGGAGGCCTGGGAGAGACTGTCGCAGTAATCCAGGGGAGACATGGGACAGGCCTGAGCCAGGGCGCACACACCCGGGGAGGAAGGTAGGATCAAATGTGGGAGATGCCAAGAAGGGACCACAGGGCCCAGTGATGGGTGAAATGCCAGCGGGTAAGGAAGAGGGGGCATCCGGGAGGATTCTTGGTTTTTGGATTCAGAAACTGAGTAGAGGTGATACAGAATGAAGGAGAAATAGGAGAGGCTTGTGTAGGAAGACAGGGAGTCCTGGAGGGAAATGAGTCTGAGGGGTCTGAAAGTGTCTGTGTGGATACTCCCAGCAGATGTAGGATGGACCCGAGTGTAAAGATCTTAGGAAAGTTCTGGATGAAGAACTGAGATTTGAGTGCCACCATCCTTCAGGCCAGTGGGATTGCCTGGGAACATGTGCAAGACAGATGTGTGTCCAGAGAAGGGACCCTAGAGACTTTGGGGAACGGTCAGACGGGGAGCACCTGGCAATGCATCCGAGATCAGATGGCTTCTTTCCTGAGTCGGACCTGGACCAATGAATGAATCATCTGTGCTCAGGGTGCTCTGATGCCATTCGTCCATGGAAAAAGACTGGATGTTAACCAACCCCATCCCATCACCATCTGGCGCTGCCTTCTCAGCCTGCACTGTGGCTCTCGTCTTCCCTTTCACCTTGTGGGGGCAGCTCCTGCAGATTAAGGGATTTGTATGATTGCTTTGCTTCTCCTAATCTTTCACACAGGATCCTCTTCACAGTTGTTCAGATCCAGCATATGTCCCAGTGACTGTAACCCACCAGATCCTGCCAGTGGGACTTTCCCAAGCAACACATTTGGGGCCTCACTCCCACTGACTTTGACTCAGTATGTCTGGCCTTGGGCCTCGTCTCTTTGTTCCAAAGAGGCTGAATTAAGAACCACTAATGTAGCCCATGTACCTCACAGCTGAGGAAACCCAGACCCCCAGGGAACTGACTAAGTTGCCCCTCTGAGTGAGCTGCCCAGGCCTGGCACCTGGATGTTCAGTGACTGGCTCCTAAGTCCCAAAATGCCTACTATGTGCTGGGCACTGGGGTCCCCCTTCTCTGGACCTCAGTTTCCCCATTTGTAAAAAGAGAGTGGGACAAGATCATTTTCAAAAATACCTTTATCATAAAATAGTAACAGGAATTCCAATGCATGAAATGAAGCCTGGTGGAAGCTCCCTGTGCAGGCAGGGTAGAGCACTGCCTCTGCCTCCAGACAGCCAGGCCGGCTTCCTTTTGCCACCAGTGAGGAGTGAGGTGGCTGTTTGGGCTTAGGGGCAGTCGGCAGGTTGGGGAGGTGTCTGGTTCCATGGGTGTAATGACCTCCTCAGATCTGGAGGCTGTAAACATGGACATGTGGGCTGGCAGGGAGTTCTGGGCCTCGCAAAGGTTCTGTCCTGGCAGGTAGGAGATCCCGCAGCCTGGAATGAGGGCCCCTGTAGAGCAGGCAGGCTCAGCTTTGGAAGGAAATAGAGATGAAGATGGAGCCCCAGCTGCTATCCTGAGATGCCAACCCTTCAATTCAGGGAAGAACTTTGGCAGACTAACGGCGCCCTACCCTTCCCTAGAGGAAAAGTATCATCCCCAAGGGCACCTTCTGGGGGTGTGGGGCTCCTGACCAGGAGTCTGTTTGGCCCTGGTCCAACAACTAAGGACCTGGGAAGGCCCAGAGCTCAGCCTGTAGCTCCATCAACCCCTCTCCTGCCCTCCCTGATGTGTGTGTCCCCATCAACCTAGGAAGTCACATTTACTCAGTACCCACAGGACAAGGCACGCAGGGCAGGATGAGAAACAAATGGCCTGCACCCCTTCCTCAGCCATGATCATTCCTCCCAAACAGTCACAGACACCGCTGATAAGAGGTGACAAGTGTGATAAGGACAGGAATAGGGACATCCATTCAAACCAGGTTTGGGGGCCACATTGTGGTGTCTTGCCTAAGGTCTTAGAGGTGGGCTTTGGGAGATGTCATCAGGAACGGAGAACAAGTGAAAAGAAGTAGAAAGATGTGACCTGGGACTTGTGCACATTAGGAAGCAATCCAAGGTGCTTGGCTGACAGTGGGGCTGCTTCCTCAGATGATATTCCAGCCCCGTTGGGTCATCCATGGCTGTAAGGGCCACTCATGGTGACAGGGATAACAGTGCAGTAATGGGGAGAGCACAGTACGGCAGTGATGACACTTCACCTGCAGGACTATAACATAAGTGCTTCTGGGTTGGGCTGCTGGGCATCTTGCCAAGGAGGGCCTGGGCTGGAAGGTTTAGGGCCCGGGGCTTGCTGTCCAGAGCCTCACGACCGTCCATATCCCCAGGTGTTCGTGCTCTGCCAAGGCCTCCTGCAGCTCTGCCAGCTCCTGTACAGCTCCTACTTCAAGAGCAGCCTCACCACCATTGAGAAGCGCTTCGGGCTCTCCAGTTCTTCCTCGGGTCTCATTTCCAGCTTGAATGAGGTAAGCAGGAGGTGTGCCACCCTGGCCATGGGATCCAGGATATGCAGAGGCATGAGGCTGGGATGTGTGCTGGGGGCAGGGGCCAGGGAAACAGCAGAGGCCCAGTGGGCACAGTGAGACCAGCTGCAGTTCTGAGGCCCGGCAGGTGCCAGGTGCTGAGCTGAGCGCCTCCCATGCCTGACCCCAGGGCTCCTCACAGCCCATCTGTAGTCTGGGAAGCAGCCCTCGGCCATGCCCTGTCTTAAGAGGGTCACAAGGAGCCAGAGCTGCTTAGTGGCCTTGACTCCCAGGCTGTGACCTCCTAGCATTTCCCTGTCCCTTGGTGATCACACAGTGGAGTTCAAAGAAGACAGGGTGGGAAGCCTGAGGTGGGAAGTTGGAGGTCAGGGCCTGCCAGGTGCCCTGGGAGCTGGGAGAGAGGGCAGGCGGCAGAGCCCTCCATCAGGCTCCATGGAGCCAGGTCAGTCCTCTGGAGTGTGATGGGCTCTTCCTTCTACCTAGCAGGAACTTAGAGGAGGTCCCCTCCCTCTGCAGCTTCTGGCTAAGACGGAGCTGTCAGACAAGACCGGTATCTCCTACCCTAGCCTTCACCTTCCAGTCTCCCTTCCCCAATCTGCTGCTGCCAGAACCTGGGAGCCTGGCTTTGCCCTTCACTCTTCCCACACCCTCAATGGGCCTCACAATGGCATCCCTGGACCCCCTTCACCCCCCCAGGCCAGCTCCTTGGCAGTCCTGGGTGGGAGGCTCTTTTTGTATCCACATTTTCCGGAAGAGGACACCTGTATTAGAAAGCCTGAGTACTTTGTCCCAAGTCACTTGTCATGTGTTCAGCACAGCCAGGATCTGAGCCGGGGCCCGTCCTATGGTCATCTGCTAAGGCTCCTCTGTGAATCCACAGCTGACCTTGCAGCGGCACCTCCAGGCCCGTGTCCTCTGCACTCATCACTGAAATCTCTGCTGGTGCCCCTCTCTGCACACACTCCCCACCATGGGCTAACACGTGTGATGTGTGTGCACATTCACACACAGTCCTGCAGCCTGTCCAGGTTGTCCCTGCTGTGCTGAGGGGGCTCAGAGCTCTGCCTCTGAACTCCAGGCCCACGTGTGCCTTCACTGTTTTCTGAGCATGTGTGTGTGTCCGTGTGTCTCAGTGTCTGCATACCTGTCTTTGTGTGGGTCTGTGTGCACGTGTTTCTATCCTGAGCTTCCTGATGATACGTGGTGACAGGGGCTACCTCACCATGTGGGCCGTGTTTCTATAATCACACAGAATGCACCCTCCTAAATGTTAGCCCGTGACTTTGTTAATGTCCCCTGTTGTCCTCCCTCACGATAGACATCAGGGAGAGCAAACCTGTGATATTTGTGTCCCCACAGTCCTGTTCCATGACCCTGGCAGGCATCACTAATCAGCTATGGTCCCTTTCCTGCTGAGTCACACACAGCCTCTGAATCCTTCTCAACACAATGTTGTAGACTCCTCTACTGATGAAAACCAGAGCTGGCATTCAGGGTGAATCCTCACAGCCATGATACCCAAGTCTATGGTCTCCCTTGGTTAAATTTTCATTCATAATGTCCTTATGTTTGGAACAAAAATGTGAGCCCAGGAATGATTTTATTCTCCAAAGAGTAGGTAGTAGCTAGCTGGGACATGTTGCAAGGTCATGTTTCCCCAGAGCTATGTTCAAATATAAAGACAACTTACCCACTGAATCTTGTCTATTCCCAGTCCAAGATGAACTTTGTGAGAATCTGACTTTAGATCATGCCTATGGGCATGATTTGAAGCAAACACCAGATAGTTCACTCTGATCTAACAACCTGTATGTGTTAGCGGGCCTCCGGGGAAGTGACCCTCAGTATCTCACAGAGTACTCCCAAGGCCAGCAGGTGAGGTGAGGGGGAGACACGGGCTGGGCATGAAAGGCCAGTGGCAGGGGAGGGAACTTGATTATCAAGAGAAGGCAAGTGTCTTGGCCCTATGGGGCAGCAGCTGAAGGCCAGGGCTGAGCTCACAAAGTCAGGGTGGGGGGCTCAAGGCTTCCTGTCCTCCGTGACTCCCCACTGGGCTTCTTTGATCTGGGACATTGAAGATCAGGGACATGTTACAAATGGGCTTTGTAAAGTGCCTTCAGAGGGTCTCACAATAAATCCACAGCTGTTTTAGAGGCCACTTAGGGGCTGAGACCTGGGGCCCTCTTCTCCTCAGCCAGAATAGCTGCATTTTAGGTGGGTTGTTTTATAATAGGGAAAAATAGACTTTTCAAGGGGACTCTAGCTGAAGAAAAGTTTGAGAACAAGATCTTAAGTCAGAATCAGCCATAATACCTGTGGAGGTCCAGCTTCCATAGAGAAACCAGCCCAGGCCGCAGGACAGCACAGAACGGTGGGTTCCAGACACCCCTGTCTTCCCTCTCCCCAGCTCCCCTTGGGGCCTTCCACCGTCCCTAACCCAGCCTTTTAAATCCAGGCCCAGTTAGCATAGCTGATAGCATCTGACATTTACAGTCAAAACAAGGACATAAATGGAATCTGAGAAGTGTGAGAGTGAAGCTCTCTCTCCAGACACATGTTTCAGAATGTCCTAGAACCACATCTGGCAGAGGCTGGCAGAGAGCAACTCAGGCTGTCCTCACACCCCTCCTCTCCCCCTTTCTCTGTGTGGCATGAGCAGCTGGAGGGGTCTCCTGGATTTCCACCAGCCCTTTACTGTTTCAATTTGTTCAACAGATACTCGATGAGCATCAAGTCAGGCACTGTTCTGGGTGCTGGGGAGACAGGAATGAACAGACAGGCATCTCGCATATCATTCTAAGGATAAATATTTTATTTATTTATAGAAATGAAACTTGGGGTAGGTAAGATGATGATGAAGGCTATAGGGAAAGATAAAGTCCTGGGGGGGAAGGGTACGGGTAGGGATGGGCGAGGCTGTGTTAACCAGTTTGATGTAAGCATTCCAAATTGTATATAAAATCAGCACATTCTACCCCATAAATGCAGTAATGTACACAGTTACGATTTAATTTAAAAAAAGAAAGAAAAAGAAAGTCTTTAATGAGAAGATTCCATCTGATCAGACACCTGAAATTGGCTAGATAAGAAGAGGGCCCTGAGGACAGTAAGTACAAAGGAGCAGCTGTTGCAAAGGCCAGGGAATGGACAGCCCTGCTGGAATGGAGGAGGAGCAGAGGGAAAGGCAGGCCCCTGAAGGGTTTGAATGAGGGACCCCTCGCAGCTGGCAGAGAGAGAGGCAGGGACCCAGTTAGGAGGCTTCAGGAGGCAATAGGAGTAGCTGGCCTGTGGGGGGCTGCTGCATGTCCGGACAGTGGGACTTGCTGACTGATTGGATCTGAGGTAAAGAAAGTCAAGGACGATGATCAGGAGTTCTGCTTCAGACCTGGGAAGGTGGAAGTGCCATTTACTGAAATGAGGACAGGGAGGATGGCCTGGGTTTTGTGGGGGAGGAAGAAGAGTGAGAGTTTGGATGTGCTGAACCTTGGGAATCAGAAGCACACACAAAGTGTGTAAGGCCATGGGACTGGACCAGCTCACCCTGGCCGGAGCCGAGGGTGCAGGGACACTGGGCTCTGGGCCTGGCGCAGATGAGAAGGAACCAGCCAAGGAGACTGAGGAGGAGTAGGCAGGGGAAGGAAAGTGGGAGAAGGTGGTGTCCTGGGAACTCATTGGAAGAAGTGTTTCAGGAAGAGAGAAGTGGTCAGCCGGATCAGTGGTGCTGAGAGGTAAGGAAAGGACTGAGCCTCGGCTGCAGTTTGGCAATGTGGAAATCTCTGGTGCCTTTAGAAAGAGCTAGGTGCTGAGGCTCTAGCCACTGTTTCCTGAGCCAGGAGCACCTGTTCCAGCCAAAAGGAGCAGAAGACTGCTTCTCCTTCTAGGAGAAGGAGACTAGGGTGTGGGCAGGGCAGGGTGATGGCTATAGATTTGCGGGACTCCTCCAGTCCAGGTGAACTGTATTCTGGGGAGGGGACCACGTCCTTGGATGGAGATATGGTCAGGAGGCCTGCCAGCACCCACTTTACCATTGAATACCCCACCCCCAAGCCGGACCCTTCGGTTCCCTGCCCTGGCTCTGGGGAGCTCAGAAAGGATTCCTGCCAGGGACCATCAGAAATGTGGAGTTACCAATGTTTCCAGCTGGGAAGGGATGTAGGGCTACTGGTCCTCGTCCCTCACTACACAACAGTGGAAATAGGCCCAGGAAGAGGAGGGGGGCAGGCCAGAAATCTCCTTTTCAAGAGGCAGCAGACCACTCTAGTTATGCCTTGGTGCTGTGGAGTCAAGCAAACCTGGTTCAAGCCACCTCCTAATTTCATTGATTGTAGGCATGTTGCTTAATATTCTGAGCCCCAGTTTTGGGACTGAACAATTAGGTAAACAATGATTGTTGCACGATTAAATGAGATAAGTGTGTTGCTTGGTTGTTATGCTATCTACAAAGCTAGAGTCCTTGGGTCCTTTAACTAATACCTAATTAGACCAGGGGTGGTGGCTCACGCTGGGAGACTGTGGCAGGTGGATCCCTTGAGTTTAGGAGTTTGACAGTAGCCTGAGCAAGAATCATACCCTGTGTCTACTAAAAGAAAAACTAGCCAAGCATTGGGATGGGCGCCTATAGTCCCAGATACTAGGAAGGGTGAGGCAAGAGAATCGCTTGAGCCCTGGAGCTTGAGGTTGCTCTTTTGATGACACCATGGCACTCTACCCAGGGCCAGAATGAGACTGTCTCAAAAACCAAAACAAAACCAAAAGAACCTAGTACCTAATTAAACATGGGAGTTAATTAGGGAACGTGTTTTATTTCCAGGAGCCAGCCAGGGTTGGAGGCGTCCTTGGATTTTGCCCCAGAAGGTTAGGTTCTTAGAGGGATGAGTTGTAGGTAATGAATTTTTCAGTCGTCTCCAAATACTTGCCTTCGTCTGAGAAAGGTTTTGGACAACAGAGGGAAAGCTGAAACTTCCTGTTTTGCCTTCTGCGGGGCTCCCTGGGCAAGGCTGACACCGCAGCTGGGATTGGGCAGCCCCTTCCCTGTTGGGTCTTCCTGGATGAGGTCAGATCTCCGTGGTGGATGGACAGGGGTCTGCACTCTCACTCAGCTCCTCTGCTCTCTCCGCAGATAAGCAACGCCATCCTCATCATCTTTGTCAGCTACTTTGGCAGCCGGGTGCACCGTCCACGGCTGATTGGCATCGGGGGTCTCCTGCTGGCTGCAGGAGCCTTCATCCTCACCCTCCCACACTTCCTCTCGGAGCCCTACCAGTACACGTTGGCCAGCTTCGGTGAGTGGCCTCCAACCCCAGCCTCCAGGGGCGCTCAGCACCTCACAAAATTAGTGGGGATGCTCTTGGGGCAGTGGATGTGATTCTGGGCCATGCTGCCCTCTTCCAGCAGAAAGTTGTTTTGGCTTTTATTGTTTTGTTTCTCTCCAAAGCACATCTGAAGCTCAGAATGCTTGTTGAGGAAAGAATATGCACCCACGGCTCACCTGCTGCCCTTTCCTGTGCTTCATGCCAGGGGTGACCCAAGTTCTACCTGCCTGGGGAGACTTGTGAGCAGTGCCCACAATGGGGCATTGATCATGATGAGATCTGTGAATTTCCTTGATGCTTACCTAATTATAGCACTTGCTGACATTTGTACATTCTTTCATAATTCTTTAGGTTGTAATGTACTTACACTCTGATCTAATTGATCACGTTCACTATGTTGAGTCTACGAGTCCTTGAACGTGCCAAGAGCTTGCCTCACCATTGCTCTTATGTTTAAGACTTAACATTGACCTATCTTAACAGACTCAAAGTTCATGAATGTGTGTGTTCTCCAGGAGAACAAACTAAGGCTTCTAGCATGTTTTAATGCTCATCATCCTCTTCCATCTTCCATTTTATTGTTGACCAGTATTTTAGTTCCACCTGTCTTTAACCTCCCAACAATGGTCATTACTATAAATTATTATCAAACTGCTATTTATACATAAGTCAGTGCTTACTTATATGTATCTACAAGTTTACTGGTTTCTCACTGGTTCCTGCATCTCACCCACCCTGTTGATTCCATTTTCTTTTTCTTGAAGGATATCTGTTAGTATTACTTCAGGTGGGACCATGAGTGAGAAAATATCCAAGTATTTGTCTGAAAATGCCTCAATTTTATCCTTGCTCTTGAATTATAGTTTGGCTTTTATCTAAACAAGATTTTAAGTTAACAGGTATTTCTTCTTAGCACTTCAAAGTTCCCATGCCTCTGTCTTCTGGCATTTCTTGACGGTCTTGGGACTTTTCCATCAGTCTAATGATCATCTTTTATAAGGTATTCTATGTTTTCTGTCTCCAATTGTATTTTAGATTTTCTTTCTTCTCTATTATTTCATGCGCCTACCCTGTCTGAGTATGGGTTAATTTTTACACATCTATTTAGAAGTTCATGTGCTAAATCTTTTGAAAATTAAGATATGTATATTTTTAATTTTGAAACATTCTCAGCCAAACATATTCCTAATATTGCACACCCCCATTTTCCTCATCCTTTCCTCTAAACTCTTTTTGTTTATGTACTCAACATTTCAATTTCTGGCCTTCTTATTTCTTAACCTTTTTTTCTTCGTTTTCTGTGCTTTGTGCTGCATCCTGGACTATTTCCTTAAAATACATCTTTCTGTTCACTTAGTCTCTCCCCTGCTTTGTTAATAGGTGTCAGACCAGTCCTTTACATCGGAAACATTAAGAGCACTGTGTATTTTGCTAATTTCTAAAAATTCTTAGGATAGTTTTCCAAATACGTCTGTCCTATGTTCATGGTTTCTTGGTGTTTCCTTATGATTTCTATCTTTTCTTTGATGTTTTCAACTATTTTAAATACATTTATTTTATAATCTTTTCCAGATTGTTCTGTTAGCTCAAGTTTCGAGAATATTAGTACCCCCCAATGTTTTGTGTCTGCTTTCTGTTATTTGTGGTGGATTTTTTCCTTGTGTGTTCTATAATGTTTGACCAGGAGCCATTTGCAGTGGGATTTTTTTTTTCCCCTGTAGAAATTTTAAGTAGTCTGGTTTTGGAAAAAGCCTGACAGAGTGGTTTTGCATTTATATTTCCTGGGCACCCTGGAAATATCACCACTTTGGAGCTAATTTTATGTTACTGTATTGGCTTGGGATGAATTTGCACTTGTTTTAAGTGCTGCAGGAAGTGAGTGTGGGTTTGTGATGAGCAGCTGTGGGGGCCCAGTCCCTTTACAGGAAGGGACTCATCCTTAGTCCACTGTATCGGGGTTGAGAGTGTCCAAGGATAAATGAGCCAGCCAGGCATGTGCCGAGGAAGTAATTGATTCTGGTTTGCTCGAATGCCAGGCTCTTTTTTGGAAGTCAGATGTATAGACCAGGTCTGAGAGAGGAATCGTTAGAATGATAGAGGGAGGAGACTGCTTTAAAGACTGTAAGACCGACAGTACACAAAGAAAAGTAGTTGGACTGGGAAAAGAAGGGCAGGGGCGGGGATGTCTAATGATGTCTGCTGGTCTCTGCTCATGGAAACCTTTTCCCCGTCTCTTTATAAATACCCAGTTACTTCTTATAAATGTGTCGTGGCTTTAGATCTATTGGGACTGTGTGAGGCTGAGCCCTGCTTCAGGTGGGCAGGGGTGAGAACAGACCCAAGCCCAGGGCCCTACCATGCACTTTCTTCACCTAGGTCTAATTTTGAAAAATTCTAGACAAGAAGTTTGAGGCCAGCTTGGAAGGAGAGTCAGTTGTTGTTGGCCATCT
The DNA here is from genome assembly GCA_963574355.1 of Loris lydekkerianus. Lineage (NCBI taxonomy): Eukaryota > Metazoa > Chordata > Mammalia > Primates > Lorisidae > Loris > Loris lydekkerianus. The sequence goes on from CAUYPK010105513.1 coordinate 21,233, forward strand.
TCTCAGAGGGCAGACCAGCTGCACTGTTGTCCCTCCAGATTCATGGTCCCTGCCCTTCCCCTTCCCCTACCCTGTGAAGACTGGGCTAATGGGCTCAGCAAGGGAGCCTGGGGCACTGGGGCCAGGCATACATCGTGGCCTGCCAGGTGGGAGGACACCCTGCCAAGGACACACCGTGGCCTGCTCAGCCTGGCAAGTCAGCTCTCCCAGCACATTTCCTTCCCATAGAAAGCCCTCACTCTGATCCTCGTCAAAGATGGTCAGGTTGGGTTCAGCCTACCACAGTCCTCCCAGCTCCGAGGGAAACCTTGTGCCTTTCCAGCCTTGCCCTCGGCGCTCTTAACTAAAATTTCCCAAGAGAGGACTAATGGGCTGTAAGGACCACAGTTTGCCTTTCAGGGTTCTGGGAGCAGGGAGCCGTAGGCCGCAGGAGTAGACTATTTTGTAGTTATTGCTCAGTTTATTTGTGCAATTTTTAATTGCAAAAATAGGGCATAGCAGTCTCCCTCCGTCTGGCCTGAATCAGAGCAATGGCTGGAAGTGTTCACGACTGAGCTGCCTTCAGGGCATCTTCCCAGAGCCAGGGGTAGGATGGGGAGGACTGTGGCCCAGGAGCCTCATCCCTGAGATCATACTAGGGCTGTACACTGGGTACCAGGGCAGAGTGGGACTGTGCTATGCCTATATGTGCAATTAAAAATATTCATAAAGCCTCCTTTCATGGGAAAAGCTTGAAATATGACTCCTACTTTACATGTATTCCTTTGGAAACTTTAGATTTGAAATATGCAAGGTTGGCAGGAACAAATGCTTTCATCAGTTTTACCACCCTCACTGGTGATACGAATCTGGATCATTTCAGGAACCAGGCAGTCCTCAGTCTGAGTCTGGGTTTTGAGACTTCTTAATGGCCTGCCATTGGGCTGCTTCCTTCTTGTTCCAAATCTTAGTTCCCCCCTGAGGGTCTGAAATAGATCCTTCCTTGTAGGGCTGTGAGGGCTGAGATGAACGCTGAGAAGTTAGCCTAGTGTCGGCATATACAGTAATCATTAAGTGGTGGCTCTTTTCCCCCATGATGCTGAGTAAACTAATAGATACTCCAGATTCCAGATGAGAAAGCACCTTCCTTCCAGTAAAGAGCCAGAGTCTGACAGCTCTTGGCTATGGGCTGGGCAGCCTGGGGGCATCTGAAGGTAGATTCTCTCTGGTCCCCACCACAGGCCTCTGCTCTGGCCCAGAGCGGGGCCCTCCTTGGCATGGTCCTGCTGGCCTCCCCCATGAGTCTGTGGGATTTCTCTTGGTGGAAGCTTAGTCTGCTGTTGGACCTTCTTGCCAGCTGTTCATGTGGGTTCAGCCTGGTGTGATGGGTGGAAAATGGACCTTGGCATTCAAATCCCAGCTTGGCCAATGACTTGCCAAGTCTCCTCAGGCAAGCTACTTCACCTTTCTGAACTTGTTTCCTTACCTATAAAATGAGAACAATAATACTTTCACTCAGAGTGTTCAGAGAGTAAAATTAAAATGAAATAATGTAAGTAAAGTGGCTAAACCTGTTAGCTATTCAGCACACTTGCACATGCCTGACTTCGTTGTGGTATTTCAAATCTGTTACTTGTAAGTCATGGCCCCCAGACCTATTGTCCTGTGTTCATTGCTGATTTCTTCCCCTTGGAGTAAAGCTGCTCCAGAAATGAACATGGGAAATGAAGAGTAACTATGTGTTTAAGAAAAAAAAAAAAAAAAAGGAAGGGCTGAACATTGTGGGAATCATGGAGACCTTTAACAACTAATTGCTAATTTTAAAAAGGCCATGAAGACATTTATGGATGTTTAGATTTTCTAAATGTCAGTGGGGTCCGGAAATGTGCCCTGGCGCCTTTAGAGAAAAGGCTGGCTACCTAGCCAAAACCTGCAGGACCACTTCTGGAAGGCGCAGGGGTTCTCTTATGTGGGAAACAGGCCAACAGCAGACCAGTTCTCCTGAGAGATAAGAGAAGGGACTTCGGAAACCAGTGTCTGGCAGGACTAGGTGTAACCTGGCAAGACCCTGCAGCCAAGTCCAGAGGGAAGTCTGCCCACACACAGACAATGGAAGCCTCCAAGGGGAAGCTTCCTGGAGGTTCGGGGGAGGGAGGATGGGAGTGTATTTTTGGAGTAGTTGAGAAAAAAAAGGGAAGAGACTCTTTCCAGTCCTTTATTCATGAAATTGCCAGCCCTCGCCCATGCTCACTCATCCAAGGGCCCCTCCAAAATATAGGGTGATGGGAAGGCATTGGCCGGGAAGCCTTGGAATTCTGAGTGGCTGTGTTCCTTCCTCAGTGGACTGAGTGGGGAGCAATGCAGCACCCCAATTTCCAGAGCCAAATCCATTCCCTGAACTCTGTGAGCCATACCGAGTCCTCCTTCCATGGTGGGAACGCCTCAGAACAGCGGAACTCAGGGTAGTAATGTGTCCAGCACCCAGCTGTGGTATGACGTAGGCATACCACAGAGCCCTGGGGGGAGTGAAGGGCACATGGTGTGAAGGATGGTGGAGTGTTTTCAGGGCACCTGTGCGTGGGTGTGTGTGTGTGTGAGGGAGGTGTTTCTATACATGGGAAGCTGAGTGTACATGGGAAGCTGAGTGTACAAGGAAGCATGTGGATGTGGAGGGGAGGAAGACATGTGGAGATGGGGGAACAAGGTGAAGCATTGGGGTGGGAGGTGTGTGAGCAGAAAGTGCATGGGGTGTGTGTGTGGGGCTGAGGAGGTGGGGTGGGGTGCACTTGAGGGGTAAAGTGTGTGGCTGAAGGGGCGTGGAGGAGTGGTGCATGGGAGGTGGGGTTTGTGTGAGGGAAAGAGGGGGTACATGGGAGGTGGGGTGCATATGAGGTAAAGTGTGTAGGTGGAGGGGTGTGGGGATGGGGGTGCGTGTGAGGGAAATGTAGGGGTGCATGGGGGTGTGAGGGGACGTGGGAGGTGGTCAAGGGTGAGGTGAGCATGCATGAAAGACAGAAGAGAAGTCGAGTATGCGGGTGGGGAGTGACTGGGTGGCCAGTCCTGTGGTAGTTGCACAACCTGGCTGATGGAGCTATTTAACCTGAAAAGAAAGAGAAAACAAACAAATAACGTGTGTGTTATTAATTTAACTCAGAGGAAAATAGCCCTGAATAGATGAGCAGAACAAAATTTAATGAGGTTTGATGTGGAACATGTTTTAAATGCACAGTGTAGAGAAGAATGGAAATCAACTTGGAGAGATGATAGAAAACACTAAGCTGCTGTGTGGCTCCTCCTCTAGGGAAGGCCGGAGGAGCCAGGGGTGGACGCTGCAGAGCTGCTCGCACTGTGGCCGTGGAGTGGCTGCGACTCTGAAGGCCTCAGCAGTGATAGGAAAGGGTCTTTAGGCTCTTTCCTATGGGCAAGTCACACTGCCTTTCTGACGGGCCTGGACCCCTCATCTCCTGGTGTCAAGCCCAGGCCCCCAGCTCTGCTGCCCCATCTGCTTCTCAGGCATGTCTAGTCATTTCCCTTGCTCAGAAATGAGGCCTGCTTGGGCCAAGGGTCTCAGAGGCAGGCTGCAGCCAGCTCCTCCGTGAGAGTCAGAAAGCTGCAGACAGTGCCTTGTGTCTGGGGCCAGTCTCCTGGGGAGTTAGACTCCAGGGTGGAAAGGAAGGCTGGCTTTGGGCATCCTGGACACTGCTGAGAAGTGAGGAATAGCCCTGTGGAGACAGGATGCCAGCCCCCGTCCCGCTGGGGAACTCAGTTTGAAGAAACCACTAATGGGTCAGGCGTGGTGGCTCAAGTCTGTAATCTCAGCATTCTGGGAGGCTGAAGCGGGTGGATTGCCTGAGCGCACAGGCTCGAGACTAACCTGAGCCAGAGCAAGACCTCATCTCTAAAAATTAGCCGGGCATTGTGGTGGGTGTCTGTTGTCCCAACTTCTTGAGAGGCTGAGGCAAGAGGATCACTTGAACCTAAGAGTTTGAAGTTGCTGTGAGCTATGATGCCATGGCACTCTACCAAGGGTGACGAAGTGAGACTCTGTCTAAAAAAAAAAAAAAAGCCAGGTATTGTGGCTGGCACCTGTAGTCCCAACTACTCAGGAGGCTGAGGCAAGAGAATCTCTTTAGCCCAAGAGTTGGCGGTTGCTATGAGCTATGGTGCTATGGCACTCTATCTGGGGTCTGTGAAGTGAGACTCTGTTTTAAAAAGAAACCACTGATATTCTCTGCAAGAGAACGTTGGGCTCCCCACTCCTCCTGTGGCTCTAAATTTCAAATGGGTATCACTGGCACATTTGGGCAGTGGGCTCCTACCAGGAGGTGGGAGAGGGACCAGGGCAGCTTCTTTGTCTCAGGAACAAAAGGACTTCTCAGAATTTGGGGCCTGGACTGGGTATAGTTAGAGGGGCAGACATCTAAAGGGAGGAGCAAGCTAAGAAAAGTCAGCACCCCAGGGGACTAAGCCACAAACGAGGACCTCAGAGGTCACCGGAGGGGCTGGCTGGCGCTCTGGGGTGCTTTGCAGAGCCCTTTCCTGGCCCCTTCCCAGCCCAGGGGTAGAGTGAGGAGAGGTCTGAGCAGGGCAGCTCTGGACCCCGTACCCCCACCCCCTGCCTGGTGACAAGAGATCTCCTATCGTCTGTTTCACACATTGCGCTTCCCCACGACCACAGGTCACAGAAAGATTTGATGGCTGACGTGTTTGAAAACCATGAGACTAGACCAGGGCCAAGAAACATTTTCCATGAAGGACTAGGTAGTAAATATTTTAGGCTTTCAGACCATGAGGTCTCTGAATGTTCAGCTCCACCATAGTAACACAGAAGTTCCCATTAAGGATAGAGAAAGCAAGTGAGTGTGACTGTGTTCCCATAAAATTGATTGACAACAACAGGCTGGGGGCTGACTTTAGCCCACAGACTGTAGTTTGCCAGTCCCTGGGCGGGACAGTTTTCAAGACCTCTGCCAGGCCCACTGGGCCTGCCTTTTCTCCCATTCTTCTCTCTTTCTCACTCCCTGGATTCTGTCTACCTATACTCTACTCTGTCAGTCCCGGGCCTGCCTTCTAGAACCATCCAGAACTAGCCCATCAGTGCATGCGAACACCATCACGGAACCCCGAGTCTTTGCTTCATTAGCTGCAGTCCTTTCCTCTTCCCAGGGAAGTAAGGCTTCAGGAGGAAGCCAGAGGGGGATCCTCTCTGGATCTGACAGTCCTCATCAATGCCGGTGAATTGTGAACTGTGGTCAAAACCAGGTCTCATCCTTCCATCTGCTGACTGGCTGAATTCTTTCACAGAGTAAAGCTTCACGTTTTATACCCGTAAGAATCATTCCCTTTGGTTGGAACCCCTTTTTATAGCCTTGGCTCTGACTTTCAGTTTTCAGCCTTTGGATTGTCTAATCAACCGTCCCTCCCAGCTTCGTGTCACTCATGTTCTCACCGATTTGTAAGCTCTTTCCCTGCTTTTGCCCAAGTCCATGACAATAGTACTGAATGGCGCACTTCGGGCAGCCTTCTGCCTTCTCTCCAGGTGATGCTGGTCCTTGGCACCTGAGCTGGACATGCTTTGAGTCAGTTATCCCCTGAGGACTCTCCAGCCACGTGTCCCTATCTGTGTAGCAGGATATCATGACAGGCCTTGTCAAAAAGCCAAATAACAGTCAAATAACACCATGTTATGGCTTCCTGGTTTAGGAGCCCCATTAACAATGAAGTTGGTTTGGCATGACTGACTGGCTTTGGATGAACTTGTGTTGGCTCAGCTAATAGCTTTTTTTTTTTTTGTTTCCTGCAAAGATGTTCTCATAACCCTTTTGAGTAAATTAATGAACAATAAGCGCGGACTCAAAGCCAATGGGGATGTAATAATTATGTGT
>CAUYPK010105514.1:0-72199 GCA_963574355.1 Loris lydekkerianus
TGAAACTGCCTCTACCTAGATACAGCCAATGTGGTACCATGCCACTGGCCCGACCCTGTCACTCACCTCTTCCCCCGCCTTCTTTCCCTGCCCCTTCTCCACAATAAAAAAAAAAATAAATAAAACTCCAAAAAAAAAAAAAGAAAATGACTCTTGAGAATATTTTATTCTTATATTGCTAACTAGAGAAATATTAGAGTCAACTTAAATAGGAAGCAAAGTTTTTAATGGTTTCCTAACAGATTCTTAATGTGACTTTTATAGAAAGATAATAATTTACAAACAAGCATGAAAATAAAATCAAACATTAAAAATATATCTACTATCTAAACTATGATATGCTTATAGTTTTAAATAAATTATGGAATTATTTATTGAGCTATAACATATACCACAGCCAATTGTTATTACCTAAATGGCTAAATTTTTGGAATGTGATGCATTCATCTTTAAAATTTTCATACTTTGTACAAACTCATGTTGAATAAAATTTTCCAAATGTTGTACAAAGTGTTGTACAAAGTAGACAATCAAAACCAAATTCCCCAAAAGTACCATTTTATAGATTGCTAATTTAAACTAGTAACAAAATTATTTTAATTATGAAAATAACTTTTACCTTTTCTTCATACAAAATGCACAAAAAGTGCAATTATAGGTGAAAAGCCTATAAGTAAACCTTTAAACGATTCCATTTTGTGAAGGCAAGTTTAAAGTCTTTTGTGAGTTAGAAAGAAAAAAATCCTGGATAGACCTCCATATGTGGCTTAGAACCTAATCATGTAAAAGTGACTTAGGGCAGAGCTTCGTGGAGGCAGGGCTGCAGACAGTCACTTGTCACTTGTATATCTCAGGATTTTCCAGACTATTCCCTAAAAATGATTAACAGCCTCCAGAAGGTCAAGCATTCAAACACCTTATTTCCCCAGAATCTTGTTTTGTGGTTTTTGTTTTTGATTAGTTAGCACAAGAATAACTTTAGTGAAGTAGTTATCAGTTAAACTGGGGTTAAACCTTAACCCATAAGGATAGCTTTAGATAATGTTCAGTTAATCTGATTTATGTGTAGGCATGTTAGTACCAGGCAGTAAAAGGCCTGGGGCCAAGGTTTAAGTCATGTGTTTATTGATTACGGCATGTGCCTATATAAGCTTTGGTGGAAGAAGATTGCCACGTGCCATGAGAGAGCAGTGGTCTCCTTTATTTTCCATGCAATTTCAGTATTGTGGGTCTTAGCCTCCATGACACTGCTTTTCTGTGAGACCTTAATGGCAACATGCAATCCTCACTAAAATTGTGGATATTTATAATGTTGAAAATATTATTTTTGATGAATGTTTAAGATATATTTCTAGAAGGATTTTTAATAGTTTAGCATTGCCTTTAGAAGTCATAAAAGGCCAAAAACCATATGAAATGAGAACTAAAATTGGAGCTTAATAAAACCTGTACTTCTCTTCTAGAACTATTTATGTATTAATCAATACATTGTGTGCAACATATTTTTACTATTTACTGAGTTTTATGAGAAAATGTTTCTGTGGACAATGCCACATTGTACATTAAAGATAAATATAAATTTGATGTATAACAGACTACTGTTCATATAAGAAAAGCTCCAACAAGATGAAGGTTAAAGCAACATATATGTCAGAGAGTGTCTGTAGTCATATTACTAAAATGACAAAATGTCATGTAAAGTATGGCATGAAAAATTATTCACAGAATTAGGAAAAATGCTGGTGAGTAAGAGAGAATTATAATAGAAAAAAATTGGGAATACAGTATGAAAGGAATCACTGGGGCAGATAAAACAGCTAAGGCATTCAGATGATGAATATGAAACAAGGCTAACCATTGCTTTTAAGGCCAATCTGTAATCATAGAACTACTGAAACTTTACTATGGTATCCATACACAAACAGACTTTATACTTTATTTATTTATTTATTTATTTATGTATTTATTTATTTTTATTGTTAAATCATAGCTGTGTACATTAGTGCAATCAAGAAGTACAATGTGCTGGTTTCATATACAATCTGAAATATTCTCATTAAACTGTTCAACATAAGTAGTTGGATTCATCTCTTGGTTCTCTATTCTGTTCCAGATATCTACTTCTCTGTTTTTGTGCCAGTACCATGCTGTTTTGATCACTATCGATTTATAGCACAGTCTCAGGTCTGGTAGCATGATTCCTCCTGCTGTTTTTATTGCTGAGTAATGTTTTGCCTATTTGAGGTTTTTGCTGATTCAATATAAAACGAAGTATTATTTTTTCAAAATCTTTAAAATATGACAATGGAGTTTTAATAGGAACTGCATTAAAATTATATATTGCTTTGGGTAGTATGGACATTTTAACAATGTTGATTCTTCAAAGCCATGAGCATGGTATGTTTTTTCATTAGTTAACATCTTCAGCTATTTCTTTTCTTAAAGTAAAAAATGGATTTTTAAAATAAAACTTGCTATTTCCTTCAACATGCTAAAAGCAACATTTTTCATTCTTTCTGAACTTACTCCCAAACTCCTGGGTCTAATTAACTGCATGGTGCAGTTCACTGTAGTCTGATTATATCTGCTGAGGCATATTGAGAAAATGTAGCATCTTCACTTTAGTCATGACTACTGTGCTTTTACTCTGGGAATCTTAATAATGAAACAGAGAAACAAATCAACATCCAATTCTATGCAAACTCAGTCTATTTTGGATTAGTTAAAGAATACTTTTAGAAAACATTGAGGTGTTCTAGAGAAAGTTCTGTCTCTCAGCTCAAGTCTTTTGGGCACATGCTTATTGGGATAAAGTGAGAAAATGTTAGAAGTTGTACTGTTGTTTATTTTTACGTCTACAGAGAGAAACTCTGCTCTGCTATTATCCTGACAATAGAAACTATGCAAATATACATTTAAGAGGGCTTCATGCTGCAAACCTATTTTATAGCTGAGAGTTTGGGACAATCATTTGGACTCTACTGGTATCTAATAACCTCTGCTCATTTCCTACCACTCTCCACCTAGCTCCTTTTTCTGGACCACTAAGTCCTTCTAGATGTTTCCTAAACTATCCAAGCTTACATCTGTGTTCTCCTACATACACTCACACAGTGCACTCCCTGACTCTGCTCAAGTGTATCTCCCTAGACGTCCATCCCCCACATAACCCCATCAACACTCTACTCCTTTGTCCTGCTTTCCTGTTCTCTATCACACTTAAGTCACCAGATGCCATGTCTGTTAATCATCTGTCACCACAAATAGAATGAAGATCAGGGAACACAGGAAGCTTTTCTTTCTTGTTTACAGCCTCTTCTCTTGTGCATGTGTAATTCTGAGTTAAGTAGTGAGTATCAATTCTGTTCTGCTGTCATCATGGGCTCACCTGAGGAAGTCTCATTGTCTGAATAACCTTTGTTGGCTACCTGGTACATTTATCTTCCATCTCTATGAGGCCTCTTCCAAAGAGCAACTGTCAATGAGGAACATGTTTCGTATCTGTGTTGTAGTCAAAACTGTAGCCATGACCCAGATCTACCTATTTCACACCTGAAATGTGCTGACTGGTGAGAGGAAGGAACAGAATGTTTCAATCTACTTCACTACATATATTCAAATTTGCATATACACATATTACTTCTGGCCAACATATTGGACATGCCACTCTATATTATAGGTTCCTGAGGGCGTCATTAACTTTTCTCCTGGAACCAAGCATAATACCTGGTATATAACAGATGTTTATCAACTGCCAAATGAAGGCCCAGCCAAAGAGGTGTCTTAGAGAAGGCAGGGGGTTATTGTTTTAATGTGAACCTGTGATGCTGTTTTTCTCTAGTTCACCTGATCACCAGAAAGCCCATTTCCTGGCATGATAATGTGGAAGAACCTGAAGATGGTAAGTCCTAGGGTTTCAGAATGACCTTGAGATAGAGCATAGAGAGGCTAAATGGACTCTGTAGTCACTCTTCCACAAATGTAGGGGGTGCAACATGGTCATATGGAGTAATAAGGAACCTAACAGGTAATGGGTGGACATCAGATAGAAGAAAATGCTGTCTGCCTTATGTTAGGGATATGCCAAGCTCAGTGCCTGACTGCTGAGTCACCTCCCTTCTCTTCATTCTTAGTCTCCTTCCTGAGGTAAATGTTTCCTTTCTGTTTTGCAGATGAGAATAATGAGGCCTAGAAGAATGAGGCCACCTGGTACACTAGTCCTGAAACTAACTCCAAAGCCCAGGTTCATCCCATTTGTCCATCTGCCTCTCTGGAGACTTGTAGAGAAGAAGAGCTATGGAGCTACAGATATGTCTGGTGTTGACAGACATACTCATTGAGTACAGGAGGATGAAAACTCCCTGCTTCTCACCTTCCCTCTCACTGTCTCTGTTGGGCCCTACTAGAGACACTCATGTCCTGAAGCCTTTGCTCTCTCTGCCTACTTTGTGCTTTTTCTCTGCCTATCCCCAGGCCTGGCCTTAAGTAGCTACTCTTCCTTCTCAGTGCCTTGCCCACACCTTCCTTCACAGCATGTGCCCATCCCACTGCCATCAGTTCTGTTATAACCCAAGATGTTATGTCTTTGCCACCCATCCAGACATGAGCTCCAGTAGAGCAGAGACCACATCTGCCTCACTCAATCCTCCCACCCCCAGCCAAGTTCAGTGTCTGGCACAGCATCAGGGTTTTCCCCATAGTGGTTTAAGGCCAAACAGAAGATCCATGTGTCAGGGCCTGGGCAAGTCTCTGAGGCTGGATGCTCTGCCCTGAGGAGTGATACAGCCAGATTAAAGGGCACAGAGACACTCAGGAGTTTCAGATACTGAGTTCTTGATAACTCTGAGCCCCCTTTCTACCTAGGATTCTGCATTCATCATTCTGCCTCGGGACCAAGGATAAAATATGCAGAACCACAGTCTGAAAACCAGGAGATTAGATGAGACTCTGAGCCCTGGATAACTGTGGCTCCTGTCCTCAGTAAACACCAAGGCTCAGGGGCAGCATAGGTGGTGGCCAAGAGAACAGATATGGGAGCCAGACATGCCTGGATTTCAGTTCTGGCTGTCACTCACTAGCTGTGCAACCCTGGAAGTTTCTAAGCTCTTGTATGATGCCACTTCCTCACAGAGAAGATAGTACAGAACCTTGCTTGTTAGGTGATGCTGATTTTAGGAGAGGGGTTATCTGTGCAGTGATCAGAGCAGAGCCTGGCACAAGAGGAAACACTGTTCACATGTTGGTTAAATAAAGGCAGCATATTGGCAGATGCCTGAGTCTGCAGCTCCCATGACCAAGAGGGTTAGCTCGGCATGTCACTTATGTCTCTTAACTCTGCTCCAAGGGTGTACGTGGAAATGTTTAGAAGAGTGCTGTCTCTATTGTGTTCCATACATCTACCTCTCTGTTTTTGTACCAGTGCCATGCTATTTTGATCTCTATCAATTTATAGTATAGTCTGAGGTCCAGTTACATGATTCCTCCTGCTTTGTTTTTATTTCTGAGTAATGTCTTGGCTATTCAAGGTTTTTTTCTGATTCCATATAAAATGCAGCATTATTTTTTCAAGATATTTAAAGTATGACAGTGGAGCTCCAAGAGATGAACCCAGCTACTTACCATTATTTGATCTTTGACAAGCTAATTAAAAACATTCAGTGGGGAAAAGATTCCCTATTTAACAAATGGTGCTGCATGAACTGACTGGCAATCAGTAGAAGACTGAAACTGAACCCACACTTTTCACCATTAACTAAGATAGACTCTCACAGGATTAAAGATTTAAACTTAAGACATGAAACTATAAAAATACTAGAAGAGAGTGCAGTGAAAACCCTTGAAGAAATCAGTCTGGGCGAGTATTTTATAAGGAGCCCCCCCCCCAGCAATTGAAGCAGTTTCAAAAATACACTACTGGGACCTGATCAAACTAAAAAGCTTCTGCACAACCAAGAACACAGTAAGTAAAGCAAGCAAACAGCCCTCAGAATGGGAAAAGATATTTGCAGGTTATGTCTCCGATAAAGGTTTAATAACCAGAATCCAGAGAGAACGCAAACATATAAGCCAGAAAAGAACAGGTGATCCCATTGCAGGCTGGGCAAGAAACTTGAAGAGAAACTTCTCTGAAGAAGACAGGCGCATGGCCTACAGACATATGAAAAAATGCTCATCATCCTAAATCATCAAAGAAATGCAAATCAAAACTACTTTGAGATATCATCTAACTCCAGTAAGATTAGCCCATATCACAAAATCCCAAGACCAGAGATTTGGCGTGGATGTGGAGAAAAGGGAACACTTCTACACTGCTGGTGGGAATGCAAATCAATACATTCCTTTTGGAAAGATGTTTGGAGAACACTTAGAGATCTAAAAATAGATCTGCCATTCAATTCTATAATTCCCCTACTAGGTATATACCCAGAAGACCAAAAATCACATTACAACAAAGATAAATTTACCAGAATGTTTATTGCAGCTGAATTCATAATTGTAAGGCATGGAAAATGCCCAAGTGCCCATCGATCCACGAATGGATTAATAAATTGTGGTATATGTACACCATGGAATATTATGCAGCCTTAAATAAAGATAGGGAGGTTAGGGTCGAGGGAGGGTATTGGGTGAGGCCACACCTACAGTGCATCTTAAAATGGGTACAGGCAAAACTTACTAAATGCAGAATACAAATGTCTACATACAATAACTAAGAAAATGCCATGAAGGCTACGTTGAACAGTTTGATGAGAATATTTCAGATTGTATATGAATTCTACCCCTTGATTGCACTAATGTATACAACTATGATTTAACAATAATAACAAAAAAAAAAAAAAAAAAAAGACTGGCCCACTTTTTAAGACTGTCAAGAATGAGGCTTATAAGCTTATTTTTTTCTTTTGAGAAGGGTCTCTCTGCACCACCCAGGCTGGAGTGCAGTAACACAATCATACTCACTTCAGCCTTGAACTCCTGAGCTCAAGTGATGTTCCTGCCTCAGTGTCCTGAGTATCTGGGACTCACAGGTGGGTGTTTATTCTTGGAAACTGTGAGTGAATCAGAGAGAATCACCCTTCCTCTTCCCCCTTTTCCCTGGTACCTGGGAGTGTCCACGTGACCAAGGTCAGTCTAACAAGCAGAACCCATATGAGCAAATTCCCACAAGCTTCATATTCGGCCTCTGCTTGCCTCACCCTCCTGTGAGGACATCCGTCTTCAGACAAGCAGACAAGGATGATGTGGTAATGGGCACCAAGAAAAAAAAAAAAAAAAAAAAATAGAAGGCATCTGAAGGAACTTTTGGAGCAGAAATAAAATTCTACTTTATTTAAGCTAGTTTATTTGGAGCTTCTGTTGTTATAGTATTTTGATATTTATCCTGATGAATAGCTGTGTACATATTAGTTAAAATATACAAGTGTGTAAAGGAACACCACCAAACTGAGGGGCATAAGGTTAGAGGGGAGAAGGGTGTAGGTAACAGGATCTTGTGGGGGTTCACAGTTGTATCTGTAAAATGTTTTCATTCTTAAATTCAATGGGGGAACTAACAGATCTTTATTATGTCACTCTCTATACTTTTTTGAATGTCTGGATTATTTTGTTTAGAAAACCTATACTGACAGTGGGTGTGAAAACAAGAGCAACAGCTGGGTAAATGATAACAATTATCTGGACTCAATAAATCTATGATCAAATGTAAATAATTGTAGGTGAAAGCATATTTGGTTGCACTAAGCTTGTTCTGGGACGCTCTTTGCTTCCTAGGATAATGATAAGAATGATTCATGTATCAAACTTCTTCCTAGAAGATCGAGGGTGAGAACTTTTCTCTCCAGGGAATAATGTGCTCTGAATCCATTCACTACCCACTTTTTTAGGCAGTAAAGAGTTTCAGGCAAGAACACCTTTCCAAAATCAAGATCAGGAAGTCGTACAGAACACTTGGACACACACCCAGAAGTTGGGAGAGTTTTCTGTTTATTGAAATGTTTAATACTTTTGCTGAATAAGTTTGCAACAGGTCAAGGTTAAGTGAGGAAAGGAAATGATATTTAACTACCATTAAAAAGTAGGAGGCTACTGGTGAAGACTTCATAATGTTGTCTGAGGGAGTAAGAACGTGAAGTTCGTACGTGGAACGGACCAAAACTCCTTCTACCCACTGTGTTCCAGGAGGCTTAGATGAACTAGAACTGTGCTTCCAGATCAGTGTTTTTCAGCCTTTTTTTTTAAATCTCACATCACCCTTGAACCTATAGTTAAACTTCTGTGGCATTCTTAACTATGAAGTTGCTTTGAACTTCTTTCAAAAACAATTTAATTCATGATCTTTAAAAATTTTCACGGTACACCTAAGATCCTCTAATGGAATATGAGTGTGCCTTAGCACACCTGTTGGAAATCACTGTTCTAGATGAAAAGTAAAGAAGTGTGGAGTTCTCAAGACATCCCATTGAGTGAAGCCTCACAGGGATTTCTGGCTGTTGCTGTCCTCTGGAGGACTTGGCACGAAGGCACCCGAGGCCCAAGCGTAATGAATTCCGTGCGGTATAGCCCAGTGCTCTGAGAATAGCGAGTCCTCCAACCCCAGAGGATAGGAACCAAGGAGAAGTTCGACCTCCCTGTTCCTGCCTTCCTCTGTTCTTGCACTCACACCCGCAAGTTTGCTCTACTTTCAACCAAAACACTGATTTCTTTAACTCCCCACTATTTACACTCTTGTTCCCGTGTTGTGGCCGGCAGTGCCTGACCTGGTCCTTTACTCAGTTGCCTGTTTGCTCCAGTTCTCTTTCTCCATCCCTCCATTCTGCCTTCTTCTCTGTTCCCATTTTCTGCATTTCCCCCCTTCCCCTTGGCGTCTGTGTCTGAATCCTGTGACAAAGAGGCGACAGGTGGAAAGAGCTGATAGCAAGGTGGAAACGAGACACTGAGGAATGATCGCAAGAAACAGGCCAAATCTGCCCCCCTCCCACCCAGGCCCCTCGCCTCAGATTCCACCTAAACAGCTCTCGCCGCCTGCCTCTGCCTCTCTGGAGCTTTCCAAGGTGACCGTCTTCAAGCCAAAGCTGCAACTTCCCCAGTGTTGAAGCACAAAGTCAGTCCACACCCGCTGGCTCACCCTCTGGGTCAGACTCTCTAATGCCCATGGAAATGTCCCTGGATTCCTGCACTGCCTTTGTCCCCCATGTTGGAGTCACTCCCCCAACACTTTGGCTGATGGTTCCACCCACACTGAGGTTGCGGAAAGCTCAACAAGTTTCCACGACATGATTTTGTCATCTGAGCAAATGTGCTCTGTACCCTTGGTTGTACTCGGCGCTTCGTTCCCAGTCCCTTCTGCTACGTCATCCTCTTGTTCGTTCCAATTTCAGTTTTTAAGGTGAGCACTGCAAGCGATCACCTGTTAACCGAGAGAGAGCGAGAACATTTTAGTGAATTATTTCTTGAAAGGAGGGACATGAGGAACATGTGTTAGAATTTCTCATAAATTTGTGTCTCAAAGGGGATCTTCTTATTCACCCAGTTCTTTTTGCGGATTGTGGTAAAATTTGCCTAAAGTTGCACATGTCCTGTGCAATTCCCTCTGGGGTCCTGCAAATACAGCACTCTCTGCTGGCGGACGGCTTTCTAGATGGCCATCCATGCCTGCCACCACCCCCCACATGCGCTTGCTCTTCTCAGCATGGGGGTAAGTTCCCCAGAACAAGTTCTGTGAACCCCCCAACCCCACAAGGCTGCAGAATACGCCCTACTTAGTTCTTCCGCATCCTCACCACCATGCAGAGCTTTGGGGCTGCTTCTTACCAGCCTCCTGCTGTAAACTGCAAACTCTTTGTGGACAGGGATTTTCCTTTCTTTGAGCATATGCCATAGGGCTTCCCCTGGGGCCTGGCACCCAACAGATGCTGGACATACATTTGTTGAGGGCATGGGTCCAGACCCTCTGCTCTCCCTGAGTGGCATGCGCTTACCTTGCTACCTGGGCCCTGCAAACTTGAGTGTACTTTTAAGACAGCTCGTTCTCTCTCCTGAGTAATTTACAGGCAAAGAGACCGATGTTCTGTTTTGAAGTCCTAGCCTTGCCTTAATAAAGATAAAAACTTCCCTGTAATCTTGTAGATACTAGAGCTGGCCAGAACATCAGACAGAGAGGTCTGGGGCAGTTGCCTGTTAAGCAGTGTTCACACACTACTTACACCATGCTGCCTGTTACATGCTTCTGCCGAGGCTCACTCCTGCCAGAAACTCTCTCATCAAGATATTCAGATGGAACTTTCTTTCGATTACTCTTTTTGGAGGAGCAGAACATAAGCAATTTAAAATGTTATTCAACTTTGTATTATGCTGTAAACGACTAGGCCATTGGCGGCCTGGTCACTCAATCCAGGTACTATCCCTTTTTTAATCTTTGCAAGTTCAGAGAGCCATGAGGACGCTGCATTGGTGAGCTCCTTGTGTAACTGCTAAGTACAACTCACTTTCTGGCCAGTTAGGAAGAAAGTAACCAGTATTTCCTTTGTTCCTTCCAGGTTGTAATAATGGGTTACATTTATTCAAAAACAATAAAAGCTAATCACAAAGATACAGCAATCAGTTTATTCTCTTCAATTTAATCCCCTTTGAACAATGCCCACTATGCTCAAGGCTGTCACGGCTCCTGGGCACTCGAAGGTGGCTGTAATGGAGACTAGCTTGTTCTCTCTGCCCTTCCCCTAGATTATCACCATGAGTTTATGGTATGATATGAACTTTTTCAGGGAGGAAATGGCAGACACCACCTAAAAATGAGATGACTTACTGTAGCAGAGGAAGGCTGGGATGGGTGATTGCACCTGCTATTGTACCCACCACAGGCTGGAGGGGGAGTTAAAGGTTTGAAATGCACCCCAGATGCTGAATACTGCACTTGTGCAAACAGTTTAGTAAAGACAAGTGTCCCCAGTTGTCCTCAAAGTTAACTTCAGCTGTATGGGAGTCACCTTTCCAACCATGTGGCATCTGGAGTCAGCAAATGACCAGAATGGGGACCACTGCACTTCACAGGTCATGGGGTGGGTCCCTGAGGCTCTGTCAATGCCTCTCAAGGCTCTCCAAGCCCCCAGGAGGCAGGAACTGAAGTAAAATAAATCACAAAGACCTGGTCTGGACTGATGACTCAGGGTGTTGCAGGGCAGAGATGCTGTGGCCCGTAGCCCTTTGGCGACACACCCATAGGCCCTGCTGAGGGGCAGGCAGGTGGCCACATTACTGAAGACTGCAAATTAGAAGCAGAGAAAGTCTCCATGATAAATTCTAGGCTACAGCTTTGTAAAATGCTTCCAGTCATCTTCTTGACAAATGTAACTTGGTGTGACAGATTTAGGATGACATGATACTGTAGAAAATGGAGCGTTCTAGCCATAGAAATGAGTTGCGTCTTGCCCTTGGGAAACCCCACTCCTGCTTTGAGGCATTTGGTGATCATGGAATAGCAGAGTTTGATTGCTGTTGATGAAAGGAAAGTCTGACGTATGAGTAAAGGAATAAAGTAGAGAAAATGCTATAAGCAACCACCCCAGAAATCAGATGCTCAGGACAGCCCTAACTGTTACTCGTGCTGATTAGTGCTTCATTCTGAGTATAGTGGATCTAATCTAGCCAGTAAGATGGTGTCAGATGCTTTGCTGACCCATATATTTGTTTAATAAATAGTTATTGAAAGCAGATTGTATCGAACATTGTTCTAAACCCTGAATATAACCAAGTGGAACAAAGAAAATCCCTGATCTCATGGTGTTTGCTAAGTAAATACAAATGCTTTTGAATATTTTGATTTCAGTATAACAAGTGGCCCCAGGGCAGAATGAATTACGATACAGATCCAGTTCATCGGTTTGAATCCTGCAGACCGATGGAGTTAGTGCATTTCTTAAAATATACTCGGGGTACCATGGATGGCTACACATACCTGTTTCCTAGAAAGGAGAAATCAAGTTATAATTCTATTAATTTTTTTTTGCAGTTTTTTTTTTTTTTTTTTATTTTGGCCGGGGCCAGGTTTGAACCTACCACCTCCGTATATAGTGCCAGCGTCCTCCTCCTTTGAGCCACAGGCGCCACCCAAGTTAGAATTCTATTTACACAATATGACCTCAATTTGCTGAAACATACATGTATAGAAAATAAGCAGCAAAGGCCACACCCTTCCTTACATTTCAGAAAAACTATGCATTTTTGCTTGTCAATTTAAAAATGACATGAGCTAAATAGTTTCAAAATTATTAATTATTTTTTGCTATTTGCCTCAAATATTGACTAAGTAAGACTACTCTGATTCACTGGTTCAAGCCCTAGAACTGGGATTTTCAACCAGTGTCTCCTGAGAGGATCTTTGGTATGCCTCAAAAATTTTTAAAGATCATTAATTAAATTATTTTTTGGAAGAAGTTCAAAACACAGTAAATATATTCTTTTTTTTAACTCTTTTTTTAATAACATAATTTAAGTGGGCCACGGAGGTTTAACTATAGGTTGAAGTGTGTCGTGAGATTAAAAAAAGGTTGAAAAACACTGCTTTAGAAACTTAGAATTTACAATCCTAAAAATATTAAGCTACATGCTTTCTTCATTCAACTATATTCTTCTGGCTCAGTGTCTGTGGCTCGAGCAGCTAAGGGGCCTGCAACATACACCTGAGCTGGCGGGTTGGAATCCAGCCCGGGCCTGCCAAGTAACAATGATGGCTGCAACCAAAAAATAGCCAGGCATTGTGGCAGGCGCCTGTAGTCCCAGCTACTTGGGAGGCGGAGGCAGGAAACTCGCGTGATCCCAGGAGTTGGAGGTTGCTGTGAGCTGTGACACCACAGCACTCTACCCAAGGCGACAGCTTCTGTCTCAAAAAAACAAAAAACAAACAACAACAAAAAAAAACCCAACTATATTCTTCTTATATGAAAGAAGATTCCTTATATTAGTTTGGCCTCTTCCAAAAATAGGGCAGTGAGGCAAGGATTTGGGCTTGGGTAGTCATTTGGGGAGTGATTCCAGAAAGCACCGTCAGGTGAGAAGGAAGGGAAGTAAGGAAGCCTGCACTTCCCAGAGGGCTACTGCTGTGGGCAGCCGGGGCCTACTCCTGCTTGGGGTCCACAGGGAACATGCAGAGTGTACCCGACAACTAACTGTCTTCCCGAGAGGCAGGGGGGCTGCGGTATTTACCCACCAACCCCCAGCCCTCATTGGTTGAGGGTTGTTCCAAAAGGAATTAATCTCCTAACTCTTCTTTCCTGACCTGTGCACAGCAGAGAAACCCGCTCCCTGAGTAAGGACACCCCCAGGAACTGGAGCTGCAGGAGACCTCTCTGGTGGACACGGGGATGTGGTCTCGGAGCACTGCAGAGTCTGACCCACTTCCGCACAGTGAGGCTCCTGCAGTGGTGGAACACCATGACATGAGCTCCTTTGCAGGTCACACAACTTTGCTGGGCAGCTGTCCCTCAGATCTGGCCTGTGTTCATCCTCCCATCCTATGCTCCTGGCCACACAGGCAGGGAAGATGGATACCGCATGGGATTTTGTATGGCCCGGACTGGTCAGCAAGGATGTCGCATAAGATACCTATTCCAACTCACCCATAGCTCCCCAGCTAACGGCACAGGGAGTTTGGAAATACAGCTTCCTGTATGTCCCAGAAAGGAGGAGGGAGCTGGAAGTTCCCTAAATATCGGTGCCTATAGGATCCTGTGTTTTTCAGAAAATGAGTGTGCATTCTTTATACAGAACATGTCAGATGCAAACGATCCTTCATAATAGTTCCACTGAGGGACTCAGAGGAGAAATCATAGCACAGAGAGGCAAGTGCTTCCAGCTGGGGAGTTGGAGGAACCGTCAGCTAATTCTGGACCAGCTCTTAACCAAGTATGTGATCTGGGACACATTAGCGTCTTGATGTAAAGAATAATAAAGTCCCTTTGAGTCACAATAGTCTATATCAGGCGTCCTCAAACTTTTTAAACAGGGGGCAAGTTCACTGTCCCTCAGACTGTTGGAGGGCCGGACTATAGTTTTTTTAAAAAAAAAAACAAAACTATAAACAAATTCCTATGCACACTGCACAGATCTTATTTTGAAGTAAAAAAAAACAAAACAAAAACAAATACAATCACACCACCTCATGTGGGCCACAGGTCTATATTGTGGGATACTTTTTAAAGAATGTATGTTTTTACATACATCGCATATACACACACACACACACACACACACACAAAGCCATTTGTCTATAAACATGTAACTAGGCCAGAACTGTGACTGGACTTTCCACTCCTGGATGTTCTGTGCCTGTGAACTGTTCCGTCGCTGCCTCCCTCCAAGAAATAGTGCGTCAGCCAACTGGCCTGGCAGGTGTGTGTCATCAGAGGTGAGCCAGTGCCAGCAGCAGCTATGGGTTAAACCCCTGTCCTAGGTGGACTGTGGTGCAAGAAACAACGCAGGCCTTGTCATGAGATCCAAAGAAAGCACGGCCTGCAGTCAGTCTCAGCTCACCCGCAGGCCACAGGCGCTTCTCAGCTCTAACCTCATAGGGTGAGAGGGACTTCGGGCTATTTAGTGTGCACTGGAGACCAGTAAAACACATAGCGATTAAAAGGCTCCATTTTCTAGCTAACAAAACAGTGCATGGTGTCAAAGAACAGGGAAGTCTTTTTTTTTAGCAAGGTTTGTACAGGCAAAGAAGTAGGGCGAAAGACCATGATTTCAGGAAACACAGCTGAAAGAATTTGACTTTGTAATAGAAACTGTCATCCAACCAGAGCTTGATTTATTTCAGAAAAAGTTACTAGGTAGTGATTTCCTATCGGGTAAGTGAAACAAGGACCATGTTAAGTAGTTTGGGGAACGTTTTCATCCTTCATTCATTTATTTCTGCATTCTGCATTCTGGTCTCACGTCTTTCTGCATTCCTTTCTTTACACATTCTTCAGAGATTTACTAAGTTGCTGGTCATAGCCCAGAATCCATGCCAGGTGCAAGGTCACCTCTAGGGCTGCTTCTGTCTGGACGGAGGGAGCTTGTCAGGTGTGGGCAACCTGTGAGAACAGAGCTGTGGGTTCCCCGGGTTGCTCTCTGAGTAGCAGCTGATGGAACAGTGGGCCCTTAACCTCCTGTCTGCAGATACATTGTTCTCTGAATTAAAGCAGTCATAGAGGAAACTAAATTTCTGTCTTTTCTCCTGTGCATCACAAATGACTGAAATCCAGCTAAGCAATGATTTCCCGACTCTATGTGTGTCAGAGAATACGGGATCCGATGAGGAATGAGGAGCTGACGCAGACTCTGGACCTGCTAAGTGCTCTCCTCCCAGACATTTTACATACATTAACGCACTTAATCCTCCAACCACACACTGCACGAGACACGATTATCATTCTCACTTTGCAGAAATGGAAACAGATGAGACAAGATAATTTTCTATCTATTGGAGGAACTACTTAATCTTCCTGTATTGGTGAATTGCCATTTCATGTTATTCTGTCAGAAAAAGAGCACTACCTAAAAGAGAATGACTTTCTTTGTTCACCAAGGGATTGAAGCGTTTGGAGTCCTCAAATATAACCTAACGTATATGAGAGGACTCTCCTTAGATCGCACTGTTCATTTATTTCTTCAATCAACAAATATAGTAATTGCCTACCCTGTCCTGGTGTCAAGAAGCAAGGATGAATATGCCTCAAGGAGCTCTTAGGCAGTAGGAAAGAAAACTGTGTAAACAGATACTTACATTATGAATTAAACAGGTGGACTGCAGGAAGGAGACAGATTGGAGGATTAATAGTAATAACTAGCACTCACTGATCACGTATTATGAGGTAGGAGCTGGCTTAAGAAGTGAATGTGTATTAACTCTGAGAATCCTTTCAAAGTCCCCTGGATGCAGATACTATCATTATCCCAACTTAAGACACAAGGAAATTGAGGCACCAAGAGGGCAGGTAACGAGTGCGCGGCTGATGGGGGGCAACCCATGGGCCCTGAGTATTCCTTCCTCATAGCACTGGTGCACCCTAATTGCCCCTATTTCTCAAGGTTGTGTTTGCAGCAAGGAACCTTGAGGAATGAAGTAACATCCGGTCTTGGGCAAGGAGTAGGCTTTTTATTCCAATTATTATAAAAGTGGTGATTTCCCCAAGGTCAGTGTTCCTCTCCTGTTATGTGACTAATTTCATGTGCAAGGAGCCAGGACAGGCCCTTGGCATCCCCACCACAAGACTAGAGGGGCACCATCACAAACAGACACGCCGCTCCACCCACCACTGTTGTGAGGAACAAAGTCTTAGTCTCTGACCCAGTGGTCTCACGTCTTCTGCTGCTATCTACGAATCAGTAATGGGTTAACTGGATAGCTTGTAAATAGCATCAAATTTCAAACTCTGCTTGCTTCTTGACAAGGCCACATAGCCAGTAAGTGGTGGCACCCGAATTTGAACATGACAGTTTGGCTTTGAAACCCCTTGTCTTAAACATGACTAATACTGAATCAAAGGCAGATAACGAAACTTTAGCTGGTAGAGTAAAGGCAGATGTTTAAGGAAAATGGAGTGTTGGATGAAAGTTTGAAGCATTGATGGGAATTAACAGAAGACTAAGGGAGAAAGACCATTCTAGGTAAAGGGAGCAAAGTATATAAAGGCTGGAAGCACACAGTGTGTTTCAGATACTGAAAGAGTACAGACTACAGTGCCTGGAGAATTTTGCTGGTGACTGAGGGGAGAGGTGGAGAGACAGGAAGAGAGACCAGAGCAGGAACGGTGTGGGTGCCACTTACCTCACAGAAGGCACAGTAAGGATTCCAGGCAAGGAAGGGGTGTGATCGGATTTGTATTTTTGTTATTTTTTTAGAAAGTCTTGCTGTCTCACCCTCGCTGTAGTGCAGTGTTGTCATCACAGCTCTCTGTGCCCCCACTCCTGAGCCCAAGCGATCCTTCTGTTTCAGTAGCTGGAACTACAGGTGTGCACCACCACACACAGCTAGGTTTTCTATTTTTAGTAGATATAGGGTCTCACTCTTGCTCAGGCTGGTTTTGAAATCCTGAGCTCAAGGGTTCCTCCTACCTCAGCCTTCCAACCTGCTGGGATTATAGGTATGAGCCATCGAACCCAGCCCAGGATCTGTGTTTTTGCAAGATTCCTCTGGAATGTGTGCAAGATGCATTGAGGAGTCAGGGAGATGAAGCTAGAAGCAGCTGGAGTAATCTCAGTAAGATGAGGGCCCGAACTTTCTAGCATGGTTCAGTTTCAGTACCAATATTTTAATTGAATGCCTAATGATAGCAGTAATTAGCTTGGAAGTACTCACTCCAGCCAGAATGGTTGTATTTTTAATTCCCAAGTCTTTTTACTTTACAAAAGAAGTAGGAGAAGAGCAAATGAATAAAGTGATCTTGTTTCTTCCAATTCCATATGGTAGCAACTCACAAGGAGAAGCCTGGTCTCAGTCACCCTAAGACTGCAGCCAGCGTAGATGACCCTAAGGGAGAGACCCTCTTTCTCCATCATGGAGAGTGAGAGACACTGGTAGAAATTCCCATCAGAGAAGAGAGTCTCGATCCTTTCTGAGCACAGCCCTCTTGTGCCGATTACCACATCCCTGAAGCACACATAACTTCCCCTTTTTTCCTCCTTTGTAAAGAAAAACTCTAGTAACAACAATGGCTACTTGTAGAAGCAAGTTTGGGCACAGCAGTGATGGCAGCAGGGATTATGACTCTATCTACTTTGGCAATGGGATGTGGATGTGGATTTTCCATTTCCAGTGTTTGCAGTCTGTAAGTTTAGTTATTGGAAATGACAGTCCAAAATTCTGTTGAAGAAGATATGCTTCACTACACAATGTGGAAAAAAATGCTACAACAAATGAAATTAATAGTAAGGAAACTGAACAAACTATGATTTGTTAAAAAGCAGTAATGTCAGCCATTGAAAAATATAACTTGGGCAAAAGGCCCTAAATTGTTAAACATCCATTAACCCTTCCTGCTTCCTAACAAAGTCGGGGTTTTGTTGAGAAATATACTCTCTGTACAACCAAGCATGGCAGGAGAGGCCGGCCTATTCCTAGTTCCAGGTGGTAATTATAATTTGTCAAAATAAGCCCAATTCTTCTTGCTGGTGATTGGTTTGGGCAAGTGACAAAAGCCCTTCTCCTAGCATTGCTATGTTGGAATATGATGCCTGGAAATGCCTTCTCTACCCTGCAACTTTGAGAGCTGGTGCAGAGCTGGTACAAAGAGAAGGAAGAGCCAAGTGGGACCCAGAGAAGCAGAGCCACCATCACCTTGGACTTTTTATTGTGTGTGTAGGGGAAGGTTTAAGAGCTAAAGGAAGGGCACTCATCTTTAGACCAGCTCTTGGCAGAGCAGAGTCTAAACCATATTTTAAAAAACAATAGCCTACAAAGAACTGGTGGCATCCCATCACTGCAGAGTGACTACTGAGTAACGTTTCTTGTAGAAAACATTTCCAGGAGTGGTTATTCTGCAATTTGTTTTATACAAGCTATAGATAAAACTCACTGCTAAATGAGAATTACCAGGGGACAGTTTATTATAATTACAATTTATAAAAGATCCTCATAGACTTACTTAGAGTCTTATACTGCAATTTGTTTTATACAAGCTATAGATAAAACTCACTGCTAAATGTGAATTACCAGGGGACAGTTTATTATAATTACAATTTATAAAAGATCCTCATAGTCTTACTTTTCCCACAAACCAGGGAAAAGCCCTTTATTGCTCTTTTCTTGATTGTTATATGTTGACTTTCTCCCAAGACATCTATGTACATTCTATCCTGAAAATCTGTTCTGTCTCATCCAAACAATCTGTTCTCCTTGGTTTTTAAACAAACCAATGGGTAGTATTTCATTTTCTTCTTTGCATTCTCTCTGAAGAGAGTTTGTGAAATTTATCCAATTTTCATTGAAGGATAACTAACTAGTCTTCATGTGCAAGGAGGGCGCTGTGGCTTGGAGGTCGGGGGCCGTGGAGAACAGTGTGGTGTCCTTTCCCTTTGGTTCATTGGCTTCTTTTTCGTACTTTAATATAAAATGCTCATGAAATGTACCGAAATCTTAGGTTAGAAGCCATCTTGTCTGGAGGAAGTATATATAAAATATGTGTGAAATGTACCAAAATCTTAGGTTAGAAGCCATCTTGTCTGGAGAAATTATATATAAAATATTTATGAAATGTACCAAAATCTTAGGTTAGAAGCCATCTTGTCTGGAGAAATTATATATAAAATATTTATGAAATGTACCAAAATCTTAGGTTAGAAGCCATCTTGTCTGGAGGAATTATATTGTCCGTTCTTTCCTGTTACAAGCATAGAGACTTTCTCTTGTTTCAGGTAAAATTTGTCATTTATAACAAAAAAAAAAAAAAAAAAGAAAAGAAAAGAAAATTGGGGAATCAGGAAAATATATCAGCAACTCAACAGCCCCTACTCAAGAGAATAAAGAACAATGGTTTCTTATCAGTCAGCACACAGCATTGGCATTAATGACCCATCGGAACTCTGGGGACAAGACATCTTTTTGTGCCCTCGGAATTAGACATCTGTCACTCCCTACTTAGGACTGTCACACTTGTGACTTTGTTTCTTTTATATCTGATTATCCCATCTGCTGCCTCTGAAAGACACTTTTGCTATATAGTGCCCCCCCCTTATCTAGGGGGATGCATTTCAAGACCCCCAATGGATGCCTGAAACTGCAGATAGCACCAGACCCTATTAAAAAAAAACATATAATTTTGATCTGATAACCAAGACAGCTACTAAGTGACTAACAGGCGGGTGACGTCTACAGCATAGATACACTGAACAAAGGGATAATCCGTGTCCAGGCTGGGAAGGAACAGGTCAGTGCAAGATTTCATCATGCCACTCAGAATGGCATGCAGTTTAAAACTTATGAATTGTTTATTTCTGGAATTTTCCATTTAGCGTTTTCCATTGGCAGTTGACCGTGGGTAACTGAAATCACGAAAAACAAAATAATGGATCTGGGGGGTCTACTGTATATGGAATTCTAGGCTGACAGTGTGTTTTTCTTTCAGCACTTGAAAGTTAGTACTTCATTGTGCTCTGGCTTACATCATTTCTAATGAGAAGTCAGTTGTCTTTCTTATTCTTGATACCACATTGTTTTTGAATTTTTCAAATGTGATTCAACCAAACAGTTCTATAGGTCTGTGTTCACATTTATGAATGCTTTTTTTTTTTTAAGTTCAAGGTACTGTTAGTGTCATCCAGTGGATATTTTATTTCAGACATTTCAATTTATAGCTCTAGAATTTCCATTTTGTCTCCTTTTAGAGTTCCATTTTCTCTCCTGAAATACCCCTCTTACCCATTATATTCATCTTTTCCTATTACTTTTTTAAAATTTTATGGTAGTTGTTTAAATATTCTTGCATTAATTTCAATAACTGGGTTTAACTGTGGGTCTGCTTCTGTTGACTATATGTTCTTTTGATTATTGGTCAGCGTTTTCTGTTTCTTTTAATGCCTCATAATTTTATTATGGCTAAATATGTATACAAAATATAATCAAGATTGAGATATAATAAGGTTTTTATTTTTTTTCCTAAAGAATGAGGCTCTTTCCCTTTGTCTGATAGGGGAAAAAGTGTATTATTCAGATTCCTTCTCAAGTCAGATTGTCCTGGGTCTTGGCTAAATCTTGAATTGATTGATATCATCTATGCTCAACCAACCCTCATTCCCATACTGCTGGCTTTTGGATATTATTAATAGTTAGTGTATGGGCTTCTGTTTTAGATATTTTTCATTTACTGTGGATTCAACTTAGTAGGGCCCTAGAATCCAAGCATCTTAGGAATGCATGAGTCTTTGTAATTTTGCTTTACATTTAGCCGTTTCTTCACTGATACATTTTTGTCAAAGTTTGAGGGTATGGGTGAAGAAGTGAGAGTTACTGGTCTTATTTGTTATTGCAATCAAAACACTTCTATATTCCAATCTATCCCTCTAGCCTGTACCATCATCTACAGATCAGCTTAATTCTCCTCCCGGAAAACCTCTGCGTCTAAGACAACCCTGCCGTGTCTCGACCAGAAGCACTTGTTAGGAATGGAAGCTTTCCTGGCTTTCTCTTTTTCAATTAAGGACTAATCTCCATAAAATTGAGTTTATTATGTTCTCCTTTGATCCCTGATTTTTATTAGGCCCTTGAAAATGTAGGATATTTTTTTCTCTGAAATTTTCTTGGTGTTACCATGGGAAGAAAGGCCTTTCATGCCCCTCTAAAGTGAAAGTATGAATCAAATAAAAAAAAAAAAAAAAACACACATAAAATCACTAGAAGAATATACAAGATATTTGTGTTTTATATTCTGAAAATGGGGGAAAGTTTTTCCAAGGCAAAATGCAAACTTCAGAAGCCACAGGGAAAATTATTTAAGAAATTAAAAAAGGAAAATGATTTAATCCATCTCTTTTTCTCCTCTCTATACATTATATACAACCTATCTAAACCTTTAATTTGGTAAAATATATTGAAGACACATGACAGACAAAATATTTGCAATACATAAGACAAAGATCACTTTAAAAAAACATATAAAATATTTTTATAAATAATTTTAAAAATGAACAAAGGCAAGTAGCTAACATAAAAATTGTTATATACAGAGTTCCACTATGAAAAGTCACCGACAATTAAGTCACCGAAACTCAGAGGCAATTAAGAACTACACATTGAACACACTATTTTTACTTATCACCTGGACAAAGTTAGGTGTCAGCAAGGCATGAGAAACCAACATTCGTATACATAGTAGACGAGGGTGTAAATCAGCACAGCACGCTTACACCTGCTGGTTTTGTGGTAAGAGTGTTATATGGTTTTATCTTATGAAATTAGAAAATGAATGTACTCTTTGACCTAGCGATTTCAGTTCTAGGATTTATTCTACAAATATGCTGAAAATGCACATAAAGATGTATGTAAAGGCATAACCATTGCTGATTGCCAGCCAGGGCAAAACCTGAAACTGAAAATAACTCTACCATCCATACTAAGGGCTGAGTAAAACCCAGTATATCATCTCAATGAAATACTTCATAGCCAGACGGAAATAAGTAGAGCTATGTGCGCTGACACAGAGATTGCCAAGGTGTATCATCCAGGTGTAAATATCGATGATAGAATAGTGCCACCCATATGTTCTCATTTGTACAAAGCAAGGGATCCACAGCAGCCTCTGTAAGGACAAGGAGCTACTGAGGCCTGGGACAACAAGTAGGGAAAGGAAGGGAGGCTGCTTTTCATTTTAAACCATATCACAACTTGAGTTCTAAAAAATCAAGGACCGCATTATCTTCACAAATAGGGGGAGTGAGTTATCACTATGTTATGGAATAGGGCAGGTAGC
Organism: Loris lydekkerianus; assembly: GCA_963574355.1. Classification (NCBI taxonomy): domain Eukaryota; kingdom Metazoa; phylum Chordata; class Mammalia; order Primates; family Lorisidae; genus Loris; species Loris lydekkerianus. The sequence continues at coordinate 22,440 of CAUYPK010105514.1, forward strand.
GATGTTTGTTACGTCTGACTTATACCGGGCTGTACTGCAGACACATCCTGCTCCCTTTGAACATCCGTCCTGGGCCTGTACAAAGCAGTCGGCGAAGGAAAAGCCACGTGTGAATCAATGAGCAGAGGAAACTCCGCATTTACCGGCAGTGTGTGTGAGATATGTGCAGAATCTCTAGACAACCTCACAATGCTGATAAACTTAGTCAACTTCATTCTTAAAGTTGGCCAGATAATGGCTTATTTTGCTGACTTCCGTAACAGAGCTAATAATCATAAAGGCTTGGAAAAGGTGTGAATAAGGTTTTGCTTTTGGGTGGGGTTGAACCGTTTTACCAGAAGAACAAAGGAGATCTTATCTTACAAACTGTAAGGGCACTTTGGAAATCAAGGAATCCATGCTCTGTCTCTGCCTTTGCCTTACTGAGTTACTTTGCCCATCTGAGTCTCATTGTGAAATGCTGGCTGATGGCTGAGGTTTTTATTCCTCTAGAATTATGTCATTTAAAAATGCAAAACAAAAAAATAGAGAAGCCTCACACTGCAGGCTTTACACTTATCAGATTCCTACTTTGGACACCAATGCTAAGGCTAATTCTCTTCCCTAGAGAGGCCCAGCCTTCTCCAGGACAGGCTGCTGTTCTGGTGATTCTGGACCTTCACCAGCTCTGGAACTGCCGGTTCTCTAAGCTTTGGTTATTTTGGTGACTAGAGGTGACGCTCAGAGACATGTGTTAAATACATGTTTCTGCTTTCCCATGTTACCTGTGGATAGACAGATGTCTATACTCGCTTTGTGTAAAATTTGATTACATTCGTTTAGGCGGAGAAATATTTACCTGATGGTTTCCCTGAGGTCATTATTAACTCCTGAACATCAGCGAGGAGCTACAAGAAAGCCCAAGTTCTTTTTTCTTAAAACTTCAGACAAGGCCCCCAGTGAGTCTGGGCAAGGCCACAGCGTTGTCAGCAAAGCCATCGCGCGTCTGCGTCTCTGATGGACGCGGCAGGACTGTGAACTCGGCCAATTTGCTGCGGGCGCGCATCGATTGTCCAGCGCCCTGGACACAGTGGAGACGGACTCTGGGTCCTTCCGGGGATCGTCCCGCTCTCACGCTGGAAAGTGAAGGGCCATTCATCAGGAGGCGAAACAGACCTGTGCTGGAACCGAGCCAGCGGGAGTTGGATTAGGCGGAGAGTAATTGGGCCGGAAGAGGAGGGGCTCCTGCGTAATCTCCTTAGAAACGGCGCTGCACGGCGCCCGCAGTTAGCGCAGGGCGAGCGGAGCGCACGCCGCCCCAGCCGAGGAGCCGCCGAGAACAAAGCGGGGGCCCGGCCTGCCCTGCAGCGGGCGGGGGACCGCAGGGACGCGGGCGGAAGGCGGCTGCGGAGCTTCCCCGGCAGTTCTGCGCCCTTGGCTTGCTTGTTTGGCAACAAGCGCAATTAATTGACAAAACCACTCCTTTCAAACACAGAGGATGTTTGCAGTCAGCCATCTTTCCTTTCCACTGGATCTATGGTTTTCAAAAATGGGACTTTTGATCACGATTAAATGGGATGGGGGACTGAGGAATTGAGAACTTCTAAGTAACCTTATTTTTCTCTGGTCCTTTAAAATTCTCTTCTTTCCCATTGTTTGGACGTTTTATGTAATGTACCTAGTATATGAGTGCAATGGTGCAGGGCCGTTGTCTATAAATAAATAGGCGTTAAATAGAGAGTGCAGGCTAGATTATTTTTATTTATTTTACAGGTAAGGATATGATGCGATGGACGGTTCTGAGAGGATTTTAGAATCTAGAATCTGACTCAAGATGCCTCCCTCTGCCAGGTGCCAAGGAAGCCCTGGACACGTGAGGACTCAAAGTTCCCTTGTTATACAGTCAAATGTTACAAAATGTTTTCTGAGAAAAATGCAAATAAATACAACCAAAAAATAAGAAGTCAAAGAGAAAAGAGAAAGATTCAATGCCAGTTATGAGTATGAGCATTTCAGTTATGGATGGGAATTAAAGAATCATTTCCCCATTTCAGATTATGTTTTGCCTATAATACATATATTTTTAATTACTCATTTTCTGGGATGGAGAGGTTCCCAAATTTATTGCTATAGAAAAGAACCTACAGAGGGCTGAGCCCGTGAGTTCAGTGTGTGGATGGTTTGCCAACCCCCTGGGCACTGGCACCTCCAATCCATCTCACTTAGAAGTCTCCCAACTTGTTCGTTGAACAGGATATTTTTATACTGAATTCTCCCTCGGGCTCTGGAGGGAAAATAAATCATGGATTACAGAGTCTTGGAACACGCACGACCTGCTGATTAGCCTCCTCCTTCCTGGCTCATGGCAGAGTCAGCTGTCTACATGGCAGGATCCAGCTTGGCTGCAGGCATGTGGTAGGCCCAGACGGCCCCATGTGTGCCGTGGCATCCAGCTCCCCTCCAGATGCCACTCACTGTCTGTCAGCTGCATTTGAATTTTGGACTGGGCCCCACACGTGGAGTGGCAACGTTACCTCCCCTCCCCACGGCCTCTCCTCCCAAGTCCATGGGCAGCTGAGTAGTTCAAGAAAGCTTTAATGGGAAGAATGTTGATAGGGAAGTGGAGCACCTACTTGCAGAATCAAACGTGTGTTTCTTTCTTTCTTACTTTGAGACAATGTCTTGCTCTGCTAACCAGGGTGGAGTGCAGTGGCCTCATCACAGCTCACAGTAACCTCAAACCTGGGTTCAAGCAATCCTCCTGCCTCAGCCTCCAGAGTAGCTGGGAATATAGGTGCCTATGGAAACACCTGCCTAATTTCTCTATTATTAGTAAAGATGGAGTCTCTCTCTTGCTTAGCCTGTTCTCTAACTCCTGGCCTGAAACAATCCTCCTGCCTTGGCCTCCTGAGCAGCTGAGACTACAGGCACTTGACACTGTGCCTACTAATTTTTCTATTTTTTGTAGACTTGGGGGGAGTCTCACTCTTGCACAGGCCTTAAGCACTCCTGGAGCCTCAGCCTCCCAGAGTGCTAGGATTACAGGCGTGAGCACAGTGCCCAGCTGGCCATGTGTTACTTTTAGAGAATCTGAGTGAAGGGGGCTCCAGTCACTGCCTGGGCACAGAGACTGGGCAGAGAACTGCTTGGGCCATACAGTGACAAAGTCAATCACTGAATACTTCAAGCAGGGTGCTAAGCTGAGCAGCCTGGGTGAGGGAGGTCCCGGCCCTGTGGCTCTGGCCATGCCTGCTGTACGACAAGATGAAGAGAGTCCTAGATGCTGCCCAGGTGTCTGAGTTTTGTGCCACTGCTTCTCACGCTCTGACTCTGATCCTTCCCTATAAATACTTTACTTTGGCTTTAACTGACTGATTGATTGTCCTCAGATACAGTGAAACTTCATTTCTAGTTTATGACTTATAAATATTTCACATGTTCCTGGGATTCCCTGGATGAGTTCCTTTTTTAGGACACAGGGAAGCCAGGGATGTTCCAGCAGCCTTTGGAGCCTTTGGGCTCTAACATATTAAATAAAGCACTCGGTGGCAAGCAGGTACGTGCAACAGTGAGCATTTTTTCCTTTTGTTTTGGCTTTTGCTTTCAAGTGGGAATCCATATTTTTAAAAGACCAATTTGAACTGGAAGCTGCCTGCCCGAAATGATGCACACTTGAATCAGAATGTGCTGCATGGATCCTGTCTTTCTCGTAATGTCTACAAGATATCCCAAGCAGTGAAAGTAACACAAGGTTAGCACATGCACCAAACTAAAGAGGGGGCGATGTAAGACTAGCGAGAGAACTTTCTTCCTTCCCTGCCACCCCCTCCATTTTCCTGGGATTGCACCTGGGGACTGAAGGCATGAGTCACACTGGTGAATCCTGATGAACCACTTCACAGCCGAGGTGGGGCAGAGGGGGGCACAGAAGGGGGACCCTGTGATCTCCTTTTCCCAGACTCTGTCCATACAGTTCATCTTTGCCCCAACTTACAAATTCTTCCCTATCTTCCTGACCATAGGGTCTTCTGCAAATGATGATCAGGCAATTTGCTTTAGAACAGTGATTTTCAGCCTCTGGGCCATGAGAGGGTCTTAGGTGTGCTGAGAAAATGTTTAAAGATGATGATGATGATGATGATTATTATTTGCAGTTTTTGGCTGGGGCTGGGCTCAAACCCACCACCTCTGGCATATGAGGACCATGCCCTACTCCTTTGAGCCACAGGTGCTGCCCTGTTTAAAGATTATTAATTAAATTATTCTCAAAAGAATTTCAAAGCCCAGTAAATATATTCTTTTTTTTAACTCTTTTTTTTTAATCAACATAATTTGAGTGTGCCACAGAAGTTCAACTATAGATTCAAGTGTGCCATGAGATAAAAACAAAAGGGTTGAAAAACACTGCCTTCGAGGACACTGTATGCGTCTGAGGCATGGAGAAAAGCCGGCTGCAGCAGCTCCTGTGCCTAGAGGCCCATTCTTTCTCCTGGATGCTCTTACCATTGTGTCTAGTTGGGGACTGCCCAGCTTCACCCTCACCCAGGCAGCTCGCCTCTGCTCTGCGTGGCCCAGCAGCGCCATGGATGAAACCTGGGCCTCCCCTACCCATCCTACTCAGCCTCAAATTCCAGGCTCTGCTACTTATTAGCAAGCAAGTCATTAGGCTTCCCTGACTCTTGGATTTCTGGTCACTAAAGTGAGGATGAAAGTACCCACCTCGTGTGGTCGCCGTGAGGGCCGTGTTAAGGGTGCCGGGCATATATTAGCCACCACCAACCCCAAATGAACTATTCCAGTGTTCAAGCTCTTAAATTGTGTCGGTTAAAAAAATAATGAATCAGATTTATTTTCCTTTAGGGGGACTGCAAACAAGGAGGAGGAGCTGGTTAAATTTTGGGATTAACACTTTCCAGGTTTAGACAAGACTACGGTTTGAACACTTGAATAACAGATCTCCCCCTTGCAGGATCCTTAATCCCTAGGGAGCACACCCTGTTTCATGAATGTCCTTCTTCCTGAAGCTCTGTTTGCCCAGTGGACAAAGGTCCACAAACTGACAGATTAACAAATAAAATCCTGTAGTACCTCAGTTGCCATGATAGCCCTTGCCAATGTTTCAAGCCACAAAAAGAAAATAATAATAATAATAATAATATAAGAAACCACCCTCACCTTGCCAAGGCTTATAAAAACTGTACAGTAGTTACAGAAAGTTTCCAAGCAAGAAGTTTCTCCATAACCAAATTATTTTTAAGCAGAAAATATGTTCCTTGCTTGAACCAATTCCCATGTTAAACGTCTGCCTTCATCACTCATTTTTATTAGCAGTCTAAACACAGACTGTTTCAATGGAGGCCATTTATAGCACACAATAAAACAGATTCATTACTCATTTTCCTCTTATTATCTTTCAATTGCTGTAGCTCTCAATGCTGCTTAAAGTAGACATTAAACACAGTAGCCGGTACATTAGAGGGGTGGAATTGATGGCCATCCCCAGTGCCCTCCGCAGGGAAAACACTTTGTCCCCAGCCCCCTTACCTCGGCTGCTTTTCATCACCCTTACTCCATTTTTGTCTCACTAAACTGCCCATTTTTCATAGGAAGTTCTTCCTCTCCTACTTGGTATCACACCTCTCTCTGCGTCTATAATTGTCTTGGGCCCTATTCAGTTAGTGTAAACAATTTTCCCTTAAGAAAATTCCCTTAAGCTCATGTAATTAAGTATAATTTCCCTAGAAACAAACTGAAAACAACCACTGAAGATTGAGTCAGAGACTGAATCCCAGAGCTACATTCCGGGGATACTGGGTAGCATGGTCTTAGGATCACCGTCCATGTTGTGTCATAACCCAGACAGAGACAGCAGCCCCAGCCGATGGGTCATTACCGTCTCTCCACCCCCTCTACCTTCCTCTGGATTGATTCTACTACAGTCATTATAACATTATTCAATACTTGGGTACAGCTTACTAAACTCAGAATTAATAAGTCTCAGAAAATTTGAGTCTGAAAAAAAAAATACCCATTGGCTTTGGTAATTCAAGTTATGGCCACTTCACTCACAGATAAACATATTTATGTTTTTATTGGTAATAAAGCTATGGCATCTTTCTCAGAGATGCTGCCAACCATTTCTTGTCTGCTTTTCCTGGGGGTTTACTCCCACAGAACTATTTAACCAAACTACTCAGCATTTGTGGGCCCCACAATATCATGAGTGAGTCATGATATTTCTCCACACTTGGTCTCCTTGTTGGCTGAAGGAGTATAATGATTCCTAGTTTGTTCCTTCTTGGTAGGAACAAAAGATAATGCCCATAAAACACTTACTGCAGCATCTGGAGCCTGCTAGGTGCTGCGTTAATATTAGCCATTGTGTCTGCACGCACTAGGGATTGGGTCTCGTGGGCACTTTTATGCAGCATCTTCATTAATCCTCATGATACTTGTTGTGGTCGGTGTTATGATCTCCATGTTACAAATGGGAAAACTAGCCAGAAGACGGAAGTTTCTAGAACCTATCGGAACTGGGTTTGGGCCCAGGTCTGCCCATCTGTGGCATCTCAGATCCTCTCAAGGCACCATTGTGTGTGTGCAAGGGCCTGAACCCAATTTCTGAAAGAGCTGTGCCTTGAGTTTGGAAGGCATTGGAAACTGGGATGTAAATATCTACTCATTTTCTGTGCTTGAGTTTGTAGTGGCGGCATGTGGGCATTCTTGGGCCTCTTCCCAGTCAGTGGTAGGGCAGGGCTGTCTCACCAAGGCTTCCTTCCCTGGAGCAATGGAAGAGGTTCACCCAAGTGGGAACTGTTCATTAGAGTCTAAATTAAAAAGAGACTGTGTTCCAAGAGAAGAACTCTTGGGCCTTAGGAGATTTATAGCAGAGGAAGGATTAAGAGCAGAAGGCTCATACTGATCACCTATGTAAATGATTGAGAAAAATAGGACAAAAAAGACCATTAGGGTCAAACTCAGTTGAACAAATTTAATTCTTCCTTTTCAAGATAAGAGCTGAGCTTCAGAAAATGTGGCAGGGATTTAGAATGATTTAAACATCCATTTCCTCAAAAGTTGGCTTCCCAAGTCAAAAAGTTTAACCTAGCTTTCATTTCTATCCTTGAATAAATCTTGACGGAAGAGATCACTTTCAAAAATCCAAAATGTGCACAAATGAACATCCAGTCAATTCTGTCAATAGGAGGGACATCTGCTGGCATTTGGACTTAGAGCATTCCTCTAGAAATATCCCTGACTTAATGATTCGTCATTTGAAAGCAATGTGGTTGGGTCAGATGGGTTCTTGGCAGCTTTGTGAGCAACTGATTCTATTTTACAGGAAGTGGAAAGGGAAGAACAAAGGGAAGGAAAAAATGGAAGAAGAGTTGGAGAGTCTAATATAAAGTTAAAGGCTAGATTCTTTCATATCATCTTGTGTAATTCTCTCATTTGCCTAGTCTGCCAACCTCACTATAGCTACTACACTAGTCCCAGCAATGGCTCACTCTGTGCTGTGCTCTTTTCTCTACTTAGGTTCATCTTTTGGAACATGTCTTGCCACATGGATTTGACACATGGTTCCTTTCTCAGCTACACAATAGGCTCTTCTCAGATCATCCAACTCACCCTTCTTTCCCCTCAAATCCCACTCTTCATTTCACCAGGATGGTATCTGTACCATTCAGGGAGGAAAGTGAAGCTCAGAGGACTTAAAGAAAAAAAAGAGAGGGAAAAAAAGTTGCTCAAAGTCAAAGCCACATAGCTAGTTTTTGAAGCCAGTACTAGATGTTGAATTCAGGTGTTCAGAATAGTGAATGACTTAATTAACATACAAATACAAACCCTTCTGGTTCCAAAATTCATACTTTTAAAACTCTACCCCCACAAATCCCAGGAAACATGCAGGGGTGGCATCCTTTATGGTAGCTTTCCACCCCATCGTGTGTGCTTGGGGCCACAGCAGGTGCTGAGGCAGGCAGCTTATAAGAATGTGGTTGGGCTCATGGTGGTGACTAGTGTATAAGCTCCAGTTTAAGGGAGAAAACACTTCTATTGGCAAATACATAATGGGCCAACAGCAATAAGGACTACAGAAGGAATATCTGACTTTTAATTACCCTTAAAAGTCTACGCATTTGAGTATCTGAAGAGAAACAGTTAATATCAAGCTCTTTATCCATCATTCCTTATTTCCCCAACCTTTAAACCCATTATGACCATTTTCCAAGTAATAAATGTAAGCCCATCAATTAACACAATTTTCTTGATACAGGTAGTCCCTGAGTTATGAATGAGATAGGTTCCCTAGGTTTATTTTTGAGTTGAATTTGTAGGTAAGTTGGGACAGGTACGTTTAACTATTGCCTGTAATGGCCTCCATTCCTAAGTGTGAGTTGTACATCATTCAGATGTTTGTAACTCAGTGACTGCCTATACTTTATTTTGCTAGCTCTTCCCTCTGAAAAATGGGAGCCATCTGGCTGGTATTGGTCCAGTTAATAAGTAAATGTTAGGTAGTTTTCTGCATAGAGTGCGAAGGGTCCTGTATGGCGGGGGAAAGGGTTGCTCAGCGGCGGGGTGCATCTCTCTCACCTGCTCCTCTGTGCCAGCCTTCCCACATGGCACCCTGGGAAGGGAATGTTCAGGCACACATGCTCCATTCTGCCTTCACGACTGGCATCTCCCAGACTCAGAAATGCCCTGCACTTTGTCATCAAAGAGATGCCAGCTCACCTGGCAACACGGATGTGAGGAAGATCACATCCACTGGCTGTGGCCTTGAGTGGGTTACTTAGTTTCATTCAGCCTTTGTTTCTTCAACTGTAAAAATGCAGATAATATCAATCACCTCCTAGGGCTGGGGGCAGACAAGGCATAAAAGAATGCTGTGAAAACTCCTCATTTTTACAAACAGACAAATAGCATAGATAGTAAGTAGGCTTCTAATGTAGCACATGCTTCCTACTTGCCTTCTTTCAAAAACCAACATAGCAGGAGAGACAAATGCTTCCCAATCCCAAAATGAAAACATATGCTCACAAAATCACAGAGCCACAGGGCAGCAGCACGCGGGTAGAAGCATAACGCCGTGTAGTGGCTAGCCCAGTATCTTTCAGTAATACATGTTATCCTAACTCAGCAAGATAGCCTTGGAGAGTGAATCAATTTTTCTTTATGATGCTTTTACCAAAGGAGTCCATGGAAAATAGGTTCACAGATTTCCCCCAGCATAACTAGAATGTGGGGACAAAACTGGGCTGTTCTGAAGCAAAATAAAGACTAAAAACAGGCAGGTTTCTACTTGCTGGATTCAAGATTTTAAACTTTATTAAGTAAACCATTTTCTTAAGTGCCTGCTTCTTTAGAGGTCTATGAGGGCTATTTATAAAACACTTAGGTCTGCTTTTTAATACAGCGTGGATAAGTTTGTAACGCTCCAGCCACCGTGTAAGTTTCCATGGGTCTGCTGGTTTCTCCAACAAGGAAAGTATTTGTTCTGTTCTTTTCAGACACAAATATCTGTGGCGTCTTTTCATGTGCTTCCCTGGGAGAGTTACGACTGTTCTCTCTTTGTTTATGCTAATGTAATAAGCTGTCCCCGGGGAGCTCTGGCTAAACATAATATTAAATAGTCAGCAACATAATCAATTATTTTACCAGCAGGAATGGCTTGTTTACTTAATCTCTCTTTTAAAAACAGTCATTTCTAAAAAGGCATTTAATACCTGACTTATTTTGACAGTGTCAGGAAACTCCATTGTTAATCAGAAGCATGTTAAATCAAACAGACGTACACACAGGCAAGAGCCAAGATTTGTCAGCTGGCTTGACTTTTACAACACAAAGCTGTAAAAACATTTTATAGGTGGGAAAAGCCATACAGCAGAGCCCCGAAGCACACACTGTGTGAAAGAGCCCAACCCAGACGAATCCAAAGACAGAAGTTTGCACTGAACACCCAATTTCATTTTAATGCACTATTTTTCATAGGACAGCGGTACTTGGACGTTAAACACTAATGATGGGAAAGAGCATTAAAAACTCATAAATATGGAGAAAAGACTTAAATAAGCCCGAGCATCTGAATCACTAAATGCATTGGTTGATTTATTTTGACAGGTGCAGTTTAGTTTTAATGATTTCAAATAACACTTTGTAGTAGGACACTAAAAACCCTGCTGTGTGGGGGTATGTACGTGGTAATAAAATCCTGGTAATATGGGCTTCATTCTGAGTCTCAGTGGCCAAATCTCCATTAACAGTGCGTTGTTCGCCAAGCTGATGGATCAGCGGAGTGAAACTACACAGTCTCTTTCATTCTAGTCGCCACTGTGAGTTCTTGAACATTGTTTAGGTCAAGTTCAGAATACTACTTTTTTCTGAAGAGAATGCTGAGAATTGTGTCTACTGGATAATAATTCAAACACTGGTGCCCATTTTGCCTCAGTTTCCCCAACATAGAAACCAGAGGGTGGAACTTCCTGGTGAGAGAATTAGTTAACATCGATGGAAAGAAATTTAAGATCTCTTTCTACAATGCCTCTTCCTGAGGGAAAATGGGATGCCACTCATGACATAGGAGATAAAAGACAGACAACTGAAGATTTCAAAGTCTGCAAACGTTACTGAAGAACTGAAAGAGAAAAAAAAAGCAGAGGGATATAATTATCTTCAGAAAGACGTATATCACCAGACAGACAGTAGGACGATGATGAAAGGTGAAAAGAGATCTCAATAAAGCCTTCATGGATCTGGGCCCCATGTCCCCGGCAAAATGGTCAGGCTCACATTCTAAAATCAAACCTGACCCAGAAGCCCAGAGGAAAGAGATCAGTTGAAACCTAGAATGTAAGCCCTCGGGTCATCTTCCCAAACCTTTTCACAGCTATGGATTCTTCGTGCCTCTAACCCCTTTTCTGTGGACCATCATTGATGCTTCATTACTGACCCAGAGGACTTTCCCCATCCTTTCTTATAGATTTGAATAGCCATGAAATTGAGAATATATGTCAAATTCCTCTTTCCATCACATTTTCCTTCCTTGGTAATAAAGAGACATTCCACATGTGGTTGTCTACATAACTTTAGTTTAAATAAAACTTATGTCCCTTCACTTTATTTTGCGCTAGAGAAACACACTTGCTCACAAAACGACATGGTGTTTCTATAATACACAGTTCATTTTGTGCAGAAAGCATCAACTTTTATCAAGTATGGGGCAATATTATACATCTCAGTTGTAAGGACCAAATAACTGGGGCCAAAGCCTTTTCCTGGAGAGGACTCTGAGAGGTCTGCTCCTGAGCAGGAATGCCACCTCCGATGTGCACTTCCTGCATGGTGTCAACGCGTCCTCGACAACACTCTGTCCTCTGCAACGTGTACAGATTTGCCCTGTAACCCTCTTGCGAGGTTTGTGTTCCAGTGAATCCGTGTGGTCCTAGAAATGCCCCGGGTGTGGCTTCCCCCACCCCCAGTATTGCCAATCATATTTTAGTAATAGGAAATTAGGAATTCTCAAATAAAAAGCTGTTTGCCCCCTCCCCAAATTTTTCCCTTTGGAATAAGTTCCAGATGAGGACCATTGATTTTAGAAATGTGAAACCCATGTCCAATTCAAGAGGTGAATGTCATGGTGCATAAGAGGATGTCTGGGCACATACTCAGAAGGTAGGAAATGCCAATTGAATTATTTGTACACACAAAAAAAATGTGTTAAGAAAGAGACACCCATGTGTACTTTTACATCATGTGGACAAATCCAACAAGATTCTCTTATACAATCTAGAATTAAAATCAGCCATGATTAAAAAAGAATTTTTTTGAGACAGTATCACTTTGTCACCCTTGCTAGAGTGCCGTGGCATCATCATAGCTCACTGTGACTTCAAACTCCTGGGCTCAAGTGATCCTCCTGCCTCAGCCTCCCAAGTAATGGGGACTACAGGCACATGTCACCACACCCAGCTAATTTTTCCATTTTGTTATTTTAAGAGAGAAGACAACCACATTATTTTTTTTTTCAGCCATGATAGAAACTAACAAGTATCACTTTGGGGAGGGGGGGGACGGGACGGGCAACTGTTGTACGCTGTTACTTTCTTCAAACATTCAGAGAGCTATGAACATTTTCTTTCTGCATCTAAATACTAATTACTCATTAACCCCTCCTCAGATGTTAGAATTGGGACCAACCATGTTTGTTTAAGTAATCTATAATTGCTTTATCTTTCCCATGGATGGAAATATGAATGCTTCTGTCTTCCAAAAAAAAAAAAAGAAAAAGCATTTCTCCTAATAAATACCTAGCTGATTTGAAACTGTTTGGAAAACCAATTGAGAAATTGAAATGATGGGTAATCATAGTGTACCACTAAGCTGTTGAATTTAACATTTGTATTTTTAGAAGAAGTTTACATTTCAAATATAGCAGTAATTATCATATCATGAAGAAGGCAGCCTAAAAAAAAATTTTTTTTTTCCTGCCTTTGTACTTGAGGACTGGAGAAAAAAATGTTGATGTTAGGAACATTACCCTCACTAAAAGAATGCATTTTTTCTAAGAAATAGTATGAATCTGCAGAGATAAGTGTGGCCGGATGTATGTTAATTACAGAGTTCAACTGGTTCCGTAGAAACTGAAGTGACTCTCCTCTGCAGCATTACCTGTAATCCCCACATAGCCACAAAAGTCACTAAACAGAACGTGTCTGTTTTGTATTTATCTCTTCATGGTTTCTCATTTGGATTTTAATCTTGTCTATGGCAAGATTTAGCCATGTGAGTTTGGTTTCTTCTGCAGTTCTCAATTCGTTCATCTGTAAAGAAAGAGATTGAAATTGGCCAGTGTTTCTCAGACTTATACGCATTGGAACCATCTGGGGAGCTTGCTGACATGGGGGTTTGAATGCAGGAGGTCTCTTGGGTGGGGCCTGAGTCTGCATTTCTACCTAGCTCCAAAGGGGTGACAACAATGCTTGTCCCAGGAGCACATTGACAACGTAATGATAATTCCCTCATTAGCATTCATCTGTACAAGATACACATATAATTTTTTGAGACAGAGCCTCATTCTGTCACCCTGGGTAGAGTGCCTAAGTGTGATAACTCACAGCAACCTCAAGCTCTTGGGCTCAAGCAATTCTATAAAGGAGTCAGCCTCTCAAGTAGCTAGGACTATGGGCACCGGCCACAAGGCCTGGCTAACTTTCTATTTTTAGTAGAGATGGGGGCTCGCTCTTGCTCAGGCTTGTCTTGAACTTCTGAGCTCAAACAATCCTCTGAGCTCAAGCTTTGGCTTCCTGGAGTGCTAGCTAGGATTATAGGCATGAGCCACTACACTAGCCATATTTCTTTTTTTTTTAATTTCAGATTAATAAATGGGTACAAACAATTAGGTTACATGTATGTGTTTGTTAGGTAATAGACCAAGTTGAGCCCTTCACCCAGGAGGTGTGCCAGGTTCCCCTAACTTTGCACCTGCCAGGTGAGAGCTTACGACTCCCCTCCCCCCTTCCCTTCTCTCTCCCCCCTCCTCCCACTTGAATTTAATTGTGCTGGTAGATGAACAACTGCAAGCCCACACAAGAAAAAAGATAATTCTTTAGATGACTCCGGGGCTCCTGTTTTTGTCATCATGTCACTTGAATTGTTCGTGGAGTTTAGATGCCTACTTCTTATCCTGCCTTCTCTCCTCTCTCTGAAAAAAGCCGACTGTAGGTTTTTCTTTAGCTGGTTTATAGCAGCTTTGGGATGTCTCTCACATGCTGGGCATAGGCAAGTTTTAGTAAAACTTAGTACAGCTTAGAAAAGGCTAAATTCAGCTTGCGTGAGTCAAAGATCACAGACACAGGTTTGTGTACAATTGTCACACTCCCCACCCACGCTCCCTGTCATTCCGTTCATGTCCCCTGAATATTCCATTACTAACCATCACATGACAAATATTCACGGAATTTCCTTTCTGTTTCTTGGAGATTGTCACTCGCAAATGGGGGAGGGTGGGTCCCGATGACCGCGAGCTGAGATTTAGAACCCTCAGTTCTGTTTGCCACATCAGATAATTCTCTGAGGCACCACCACCACAATAGAGGTAAGTGCCTTCTTAAGGTGTGGGTTTGTTTTCATTTATGCACTGTAAAATACTTTAACATGCTTATTGGAAAAGTACCTGCTTGCTAGCATAAGGGATGCACCTCTGGTTGAGGCTGCCTATGTCTAACCCCAGTTACACTCCTTCTGTGTCTTGGTTTCCTCATCTGTGAAACAGGGAAAAATAAATGTTCATAGGCCTGTTAAGAGGATTAAGGGAGTTAATTCCTGGCAAGGACTGAGAACAGTGTCAGTGTTTGCTAACATGACTTAGGGTTACAGACCTTGAATGGTTCAAGATTCAACCATTAAATCTGGTTTCTGAGCGTCCTCACTTGTGTGTCTATGAAGCAGATATACGTTTGCTGTTTGCTGTGTAAAAACTAGTATTTAACAGTCATGATAATCCTTCCTATTAATTAAACCTTATGATTTATAAAATCTTGGTAAGTCATACATGTGAAAAGTCAAAAATATTATTTCAATTAGTTTATTTTATGGTATGTAAGCACCGTGGAAGACGTAAAATTCTATGGCCACAATTCGGTCCTCCAAAAATGCAGAGTCTTATAGGAGAGTAAACCATGTATTAAAATAAATGTGATATAATAAGGAAGGACTATTACCTGCTGAAGAGTTGGATCATATGTTTGATACTTCCTATCCACTGCTACCGCAAAATGAAGAAGAAATCCAAGCAAGCATATTGCTGCTTCAGTTCTTCCAGCTTATTTAACTCCTAAAGACTTTTAATCTTACTGAAATTATTATTTTTCAAAGCAGAACTAGTATTATTACTTTTCTGATTATAAAGGCAATATATGGAAAAGCATAGATAATCTCAGGAAGATTAAGGAAGACAGATAACAGGAATTACCTTCTGGAATGAAAAAGAGAGAGAGCCTTAATTATTATTATTGTTTACTTTTTCACATCCTTTAAGTTTTGTACCATGTGCAAGTCTTATCTAGTAAAAATAAATATTTTTCTAAATTAGCAGGTGCATCTTTGTAACATACATTTATCACACAGTGTACAAAGTTATAAAATAGAAAGTGACATTACTTCTGCCACTGCCATGTGCTTAACATTCTCACATCTATCTTTCCAGATTTTACCAGAATCTATGATTCCAGGCATGTATAAATGTATTTTTTTCCCAAAAGTGAGATGGTAGACACAATGCTTTTAAAATACTCTTCATGTTAAAAAACATAAATCTACAACGTAATTTGCAGTCTGTATTATGTTTTATTGTGCGCATGCATCTTAGTTGATTCAATCAACCCCCTACAGATGCATATTTTCAACAGTTGTCTGGTGACATCTTTGCAGTGCATATTTATGTAATTGTGTTATTTTCTTAGGCTATAGATCTAAAAGTTCAATTTCTGGGCGGAGTTAAGACTTAAAAGAAGCCCAGTATGGGTAAAGAAATGAGTCATTTCCACCCAATTCTTCCCCACAGGAGGGAGGCACCTTGTGGTTTATATGTAGGAGCTAAAGGGTAAAATTGCTTTGCTTCCCATGGCTGGAAGGGGTGGGAGTTTTACCTCCAGCACCGTCTTTGGGATGCCAGGTAAATGGTAGAAGGATGGGATTGGGTCTCAGCAGTTAATTCCGACTGATATTCCTGGCTGAATTTCATTTTTGTCTCTTAGCTTTCCAAAAGGAAATATCTTGCTGCATCTTTGAAGCATCTTTGAAGCAGTTATTTCTATGAGAGACTCATGAGTTGTTAATGTTAATGTTGTGGTTAACATTCTCCTTAATGGCAACAGGGTAGAATTTGATGGGGATCAAAATAGCTCTTTAGATCTCTGAGCCTAGAGGACACTTTGCACCCAAGCAGAGAAAAGAACAAAAAGTATTAGATTTACCCACATAGAAGGCCTAATGGCAACTTTTTCTATTTTGAATATGAGGAAACTTAGACTGAAAGAAACTACATCACTCATCTGAGATCACATGGCAGGTGAAAGGCTGAGCAGGAAGTGGAATGGAACACGTGATGTGTTCCCATGTGACTTGCTTTACGCCATGAAAGCCCAGTTACGATCATATAGAATCACGGAAGACATTAGCTTGCAGAGACGTTTACATTATTTCATTCCACTGATTTATTGAGTGGTGATGTTCGTTGTAGTCAATGCTCCTATTTCTTTCTAGTTACGTGAACCCACAAAGCCAGAGGAGGCAGGTGGTTTATACTAGAACAATACTGAGATGTATATGGAGACACATCTGAATTGTAGGGGAAGTGGATTCCTTGCAATTTAAGTTTTTCACTTAGGATCTTGTGTACTGAATGGGGCAACAGGTGGAAGTTTTTTCTCCTGCTGTTTGTGCTTGGCCTTCTAATGGAGCAGAGTCACGGGCAGGGCTGGAGCTGACCCCAGTGGTGCCCCTTCCTCCACCCAGGCTCCTGCATGTATTGGTCATATGGAATCTCCCAGGTTTTCTACGAATCCACTCTCCACGGGTGCTGGTATATGAGTGTGGCATTATAATCAGAGAGGACTATTATGGCAACCAAGAGATAAGGCTTGGATCATGCCTGCGATCTACTTAGAAATCTGTCCAAAAAAATTTTGTTAGCAAAAAGCACTTTAAGACATTTTATTTTTGGAAGCATAGAAGCATTGAGGGAAAAAGAAAGGCAATTTGCTGCTCTGGTCTCAAATCCTTTTTGGAACCATGCCAAAGATCAAACAAATTGGGTGTTTTTTTCATAAGGCCAAGTGGTCAGTTTCAAGAACTCTCTTAATGTCTGATGCGCTTACACACTCGCGCCCACCTAGATGACAGTATACAGTCTCCTATTCTCACTCAAGTGTTCGGAAGGCGTGTTGCCCTTGAATATGTTCCTGCATTATGTACAAGTGTGGATTCCATGAAATGTATCATTTATAAAAAACATTCAGAGACAGACTGTGTATGGCATTTCTTTCTCCTCTTATTCAACAAACATTTATGAAGCACCTACTGTGTGCCAGACTGTGTTCCAGAGGTTGGGGATATAGCTATAAGTAAGATGGAGTCCCTCCTGTCATGGGGCTATTCCAGCGGGACAGACAGAGCTCATGAGGAAACAGCAATACAACACCGATGATGGGGAACACTGTGAAGAAAGATGTAGCAGGGAGCAAGGCTCTGGGGAATGGGGTGTTGTTTAAATACAGAGGGCTCAGAAAAGCAGAAACCTAAAGGAAGTGAAGGAACTTGCATGGCAACGTGCGTTTGGGGAGCACAGCAATCACCCAGAAGCTGTGTAAACAACCTTGGCTTCCTTTCCAGCCACAACATCTCTATAGGCCCTTTTCTTCCAAAAAGTTAAAAAATTGACTTTCATATAATTTTTCCAAAAGTGTACACAGGATAATTGCACACTCATTTTTAGAAAGGGGAAGTAAACCAAATAGTTTACGTTCAGGTCAGTCCCAAACCCAAGATCAAATTCCACAAACATTCACTGAGCTTATTCTCTGTAGAAATTACTGTGGTAAGTATCAGATTGAGGTTCTAACCTTTAGATAGGTACTTTTTTTTTTTTAACTGCTAAATGACTGGAATAAATTTTTACTAGAAATCATTTTCTCATAGTTGGCAAAAGGAATGGAGGAAAAGCACCTGGTATTTTTTAAACTGGAAAGTATGGTTCATTCAGCATGATTTATACTACTTAGAGTCAACAGGAAAAAAAAAGGGAGATAAATTTCTGTCTTGAAGAATTTCCGTTCTACAAATTTTATAAGTTTTCCTTCTTTTCCTTCTTCTTCCTCCTCTTTTTTCTCCTCCTCCTCCATGTTCTTTACAGCTAACCACAAAAGACTAGCAAGAAATGCCAGCTGTGCTTTAAATTTCTGTAGCTTTATACTTTCTAAGAGTCCGCAGCAGTTTAAAAGAAGAGAACCAGAATGAAAGCATGCAGTGCCTATCACGATGACTGGAATAGAGAAGGAATATATATATAAACAGTGACCTGTATTGTAGCGCTGCCTTAGGACACGTCACAGTTGGGAAAGAAACAAGGTCATTGTCTTTACCAGTCTCACTTTTCCCCAGACAGGTTCTTTCTGTTCTAACACCATTGCCTCCGGGGGCAGATGTGGATTCTACAGAACCAGCGGGTTTTCCAAAGGCTTTTGGTGATTTTGGCAAAAAGATAACCCCTAGCCTTTACCAGTACCTTAACGCAGCCCAAATTTCAAACAACACCAATGATTTTGGATCTTAAATGGTATGAACGTTAGAACCCATATGTGCCACATGATGTAACGGCCCTGCCACTTTCTAGCTGGCTATCGCAAATGGTTATTTAGATTTGCCAAATTGCAGTTTCCTCATCCGTAAAGTGGACGTGATGTGAGTAACTATCTCACAGGATCTGATGAGGACAAATTAAGACAAGTGAATGCTCAGCTCTGGTATGTGAAGCACAGGCAGGAAGCTTAGTTCCTGTTGTCGCTGTTGTCACATTCCAAATACTCTCATCATTTAAAACCTCTCTGTTAGGGACACAGTTGCAATTTCATCTATTTTCAACCCATTAATAAAAACAAAATTGACATTGGCGCTGCTCGTGAATGTCTGCGTCTTGCCTTTTCACTTTAGCCTTTTCTTGTATTGCTAAGTGACCCAAGTCCCTTTAGTATTCCATTCCCTACGTCATCCTTAGTCTCTGGAATCTCTGCTGTCACAAGTCATGGGAGCATCATTTAGGGAACTCAGGCTCTGGACTCAGACCTCCCGAGTCAAATCCTAACTGCAACGATTATTAGCCACACAACCTGCAAACCATTCGCTTCATTGCTCTCAGCCCCTCAGTTTCTTCATCTGTACAGTGAGGATAACCCTGCCGGCCCAGCAGGCTTGCCCCGTGGGAGTGAGTGAGTGAAGACACAGCCCTGGGGAGGGCTGGGCACACAGTGTGTCCTCAGCCAGCCTTAGCTGCTATTAATTCTCTGGCCTGAGGAAGTTTGCCTCTAGCAAGTGAACTGTGATGTTTATTTGCATGCCTGTATGTGTTTTACAGAATTTTTCATTTATATTATCCCTGAACAACTGATTTCTGATTTGGCCAACTGCAAATCAAGAAAGGGGTGGAAGGTAGATGAGAAGTGCTTGAACAACTGAAGCCTTTCGGGTGAGCAAACTACTGTTTCCACTGGTTCAGAGACTTGGAGAAAATGCAGTCCCACTGTTATGAGGACAAGCTGAGAACCACCCTGTCCTTGAGGAATTTGTGTGTAGACGAGATCAGTGTGATGAAGGATGGCCTGGTTTCTGGATTCTGCACTTAACTGCAAGTTGATGAAAGAGTGGCTGCAAGGCCAGAGGTCCCAGCACACAGGCAGAATTCTTGGGCCTGTACTTGGGACTCCTGCTAGCACTTGCCCAGGGAGGAAGAGGGGAACTTTCTGCCTTCCCCCACTGCCATGCCAGTTACTCAAACACTAGAGAACAGAGAAATGGTTTCATTTCAGAGGGAGGATGAATTTGCTGAGTCAGAGCAGTCCAAAGATGGAATGGACTCTCACTTAGATGGAAGCGAATGGTTTGCAGGTTGTGTGGCTAATAATCGTTGCAGTTAGGATTTGACTCAGGAGGTCTGAGTCCAGAGCCTGAGTTCCCTAACTTGTTAGGATAACACAGGGAAGACTCTGGTGTGAGAGAGATGGTAGACCAGATGACCTTCACTATTCATTCAGCGTAACAACATGATTAAAATTGGGGAAACTGGCTCAGCACCTGTACCACAGTGGTGATGGTGCCAGTCACATACACTGAGGCTGGCAGGTTTGAACCCAGCCTGGGCCTACTAAATAACAATGACAACTGCAACAAAAAATAGCTGGGCTTTGTGGCAGGCACCTATAGTCCCAGCTACTTGGGAGGCTGAGGCAAGATAATTGCTTGAGCCCGAGTTGGAGGTTGCTGTGAGCTGTGACAGCATAGTACTCTACTGAGGGTGACAAAGTGAGACTCTGTCTCAAAAAAAAAAAAGGGAAACTGGGTTTGCTCCCTGGAGGAACACATGAATCTGTTGTTATGTATTTGAACTGATCACTTTGCTAGGGCTTCCCATCTGGAAATCCTAGCACTCTTTGCTTACTTTAGAAGTTACAAGTTAATAGTTATGCTTATGCTGTTAAATGTCATCAAACTTTTGCATAATTTACTCCTCCTTTCAAATGGGGCCAAGACAATCTCAGGGATTTTGTACTTACTGTTCCCTCTGTCTGGAGTGCTCTTTTCAAATGCCACTTCCCTCACCCCTCCCATATAAAATGTCAAACTCCTGACCTCATCGTCACTTTCTGTACACCCTGCTTTACTCTTTACCCCCACATGACACATTATATGTTCATCTGTTTGTTGTCGCTCTCTCCTTGATAAAGTTTAAGTGCTGCGGAGCAAGGCTTTGTCTGCTTTCTGTGCTGTCTTCAGATCTTAGCACAGAGCCTGGTACAAAGGAGATTCTCCATAAGTATTTGTTGAATGATGGAATAAAAATAGACTTTTGTTTTTATTTTTTGTTAGTTAATTTTCCTCTATATCTAATTTAAAAGCATTTAGCTCTTCAAGAAACTGTTTTGGGAAACCTTGAAAAATCTTTGAGTCCCTTTCTACCCCAAGTATGAAATTTGCATTTAAATCTCCAAGAATTCATCAGCTGTATCCATTTCAGAGACACTTACAAATATTAAAAAATTCAGTCTTTGAAAGGATAAGAATAAAAACATAGCGCTCTATTAAAAACCAGTTTAAATGACTCATTTAAAAAAACAGAAGCGATTTTACTTTTCTGAGAAATATGTAAGTATTTTTATATCTCACGTTCAAAGGGCAAATGATTTGACGTGAATACATTTTGCTTTACTTATAACTAGGGCTTCTAAGCTGTTATCTTTAATCATATAGTAAGGACCTACTTGTTCCCTTACCATTGCTAGCTGTATTTCCCAACACTCTTTTCATTAAAAAACCAACCAAACAATAGCAATAACAAAACTATCTAAAAATTCTGAAAGCTAGTCTGTATCTGTTTCCAGTAGATGGCACTGTGAATCCAGTCTTTAAAGATCTAATAACTACTGCCCCTTTGATCATGATACTAATAATTTATTCTGTAATAAGACCATCTGATGCACCTATACATGAAAATAAGTTTGTCAGGGATTGTGAAGTTACACTAAAGTTGGGCTTGTCCTGTTCCTCACACTGACTCTCCTCCATATCACAGTAGGCGTTTAGTAAAGAAGGGGTTCATATAACAAACTGCCCTCTGTGCCTATTATTAAAACCACTTTTTGATATGGGATTTGATATGCTTGTTTTAACTTTTTCAGTACATTTTGTATTATAATTCCAAGGGGATGCTTTACTTTTGCACGGTGCCAAGTTCAACCTCATTCAGGCTTCTTGTCATGCACAGGGAAGATACTGTCCGAGGATCACAACATCTGTGACCTGTGTTGTATGGGTGTGTACATACGTGTGTCCACGTCTGCATGTGTCTGTTTGCTGATAGGTACTCTGGGTCATAAGGTGGGGATGGATTAGAACATGTAAATGGTTCCAGACAACTTAAACTGTACAACAAGAACATGACACAGTATATATTCTAATGACAATGACCATGGATGAGAACTCAGTTTTATGTAGTTAGAACATTTTTTTTTTTTTCACTATTGGAAAAGAGATATTACCTGTAATATAGACTGCAAGTTTTTACCTACTATTGTATATGAAAAATACCTAGAATAGTGTCTGGTGCAAATTAGGTACTAAATAGATCCCCTCTCTCTCTTTTCTCTGTAACAGAGTGGAGGAGTAAAAGGCCAATCCTGAGAGCCAGTTCCTGCTCTTTAACTCCACCAATTAAAACACCCCGGTCATTTAACCTCTCTGGATACCAGCTCTCAAAAGGACTGGAAGCGAGGCCACAAGATCTAAAATATTACGCCTAGCATAAAGTAAGACTCACAAGTGCCACGCATGACTCTGTACACCCACATGTTCAAGCCGTTGCTGCAGAAGCTGGTAGTGATTTCAGTCAGGCTCAGTGGAGAAAGAAGCTGTTAGTCAAAACTGGTACCCCTGGTAAGCAATCTCCACCCTTCCAGTAAATGTCCTGGGAGAGGTCAGAGGTGCATTTCTTTATATGCCCTGTACACTGTTATTTTTTCCTCCTGTTGTCAAGGAAGTCTGAAATACCTTCAAGTTATACAAGAAGTAATAGCAATAGCATGTGTCTGAAATTTCTAGAAATGTACAAGAAAGAGCTCTGCAAGGCAGTGATGATTGACCCACTGCACCTCACTACAGTCATGGAGAACTCCTTACCCATTTTAGCAAGCTATCTCAATCATGCCAGGCTTTTCTCAAAAGGATTCTCATAGGTGCTCTCACCTGAGTCCCCACACGTTTCTGGGCAACCCAAAACCTGTACAGTAAACGTAAAAACACAACAGTAATCACAAAGAGACAGAACTAACACCTAAACACACCTTCACTGCAGGCCAGAGGGCAAAGAAGGTCCTAACAGCTTTCCCTATAGACCTGTTTATTTTTTTCCCCCCTCTGTGACCCCAGAGTAAACACTTTTTTTTTTTTATTGTTGGGGATTAATTGAGGGTACAAGAAACCAGGTTACACTGATTGCATTTGTTAAGTCCCTCTTACAATCCTGTCTTGTCCCCAAAAGGTGTGGCAAACACCAAGACCCCACCCCCTCCCTCCTTCCCTCTCTCTGCTCTTCCTTTCCTCTGTCCCTCCCTCCTTCTTTCTCTCTCTTCTCTCCCCTTCCGCCACCCCCACTGTGTCATTAATTGTCCTTATATCAATATTGAGTACATAGGATTCATGCTTCATCATTCTTATGATGCTTTACTAAGAATAATGTGTTCCACTTCCACCCAGGTTAATACAAAGGCTGTAAAGTCTCCATTTTTTAAATGGCTGAATAGTATTCCATGGTGTACATATAGAGTTCACACTTTTAATATATTAAATTAGCAGACTTGGTGTTCAAATACTAAAGAAGGCAATTTGTGACTTTCGGGTGGGATAGATTGCTAAGCCCTCTTTAAAGAGTCCAGAAGGCCCTTACACAACATCCAGGTCAATCCCCTCCTTTGACCCAGAGGAAGGAATGGCTCAGAGGGGTCATTGGACTTACAGATGTCACACAGATAATTAGTGATGACGCAGTGACTGAGATCATTTGGCTCCTAACACATTATCCATTAAGTGCTTTAACTGGGCATACAAGATAGGGAAAAAAATAAAACAGAGAGTGGTTAGGTTTACTCTTCTTGACCTTAGGAGGCTGATGGAAAAATACTGTTACAAGCCTAAGAGAAAATAAGTTTCAGTTTAAAGCCTTTAGAAAGAGGAGATGGCTCAAATTCTTCAAAAATTGGATTCTGGTACTTTTCCTCCCCTGCTTTCCTGCTCAGCTAATATGTCTAATATCTCATTGGAGAGTCTGCATTAAGAACTCTTAAATATGTCATCTTAGAACATCTTTTCTCTGTGGGAAGTGACACGTTTAACATGGAATGGGTATGAGCAAACTGAACATTTTTCTCAAGGCGAAAAATGCAAAAAAGATTTAAGTAATCACTTATCTTAAACATAAATAAATAGTCCACATCTATTTTTTCAACTCTTTTACAATAGTTTTTGTAAAGTAATACTTACGAATACACAGAAGAGAGAGAGAAATTTTTCAACTGTTATAGATTTATTGAAGTATTTTTACAATTAAAAAGGTCAGACGTGCATTTTAATATTTTGCATAGTTTACCCTCATTTATATTAAAAAGTCCCAAAGTCTTTTGGAACTTAGATCTGTGGCTGGATTTTAAAAGTAATGACATTCATGGCTTAATCATGTCACAGGAATGAAGTGACATCTATAGTTACTATGATAGTAGGCTTACTTTTGCCAAGATTTTTAGTAAACGTTAGCAATATATAGTCATCTTGTGTTAATCATGAAATTTATGAGGATGACTTTCTCAAAATTGGAATGAACGGTGCCTTCTTTACTTTGAAAAAAAAAAAATACATTTACAATTTTTACCAGTGTTTTATCCATGGTTGACTATGCTGGATTTTCCCATCTTTAATTGAGTGTCTGGTTCTGGGGAAAAAAGAAGTTTAAAGGTATTGGAGTGGGAGGAAGGGGTCACTTTAATTGCCCCAAGGAATCTCCTAACCAATTTTCATTTGCCTTACTGGCGTCCTTGGATAAAGGAGAATGGGGAGAGGTCGCAGGAAAAAAAAGTCCTGGCCCTTATAAGTCACGTGCAAAAAGCAACACAAAAGTGGATGGGACCAAACTGAGAAATTCCACAATAGGCAAGGCTGAGATTCTTCATGCCAACAGGGCAACCATCTTGTACTGTGACTTCATGATTTTCTTTCATGATCACCGTAAGTTAAAAAAAAAAAAAAAGTCTTAATCCTCTACAGTCTACACCATTTTGCAGACCCACAGCAAAGTTATATAAAGATCTGAGCAAAAAAACACACAAAAACAAAAGCGACAACTACTATGGAGCAATTAGAGAGAAAGTCACTCACAGTTTGGGATCAGGTGTTCTTTTGCATTTGCTTTTATTTTGATGAAATAACGTTTCGTGCATAAAAATAATTGTAAACTGGTGAACAAGTCTGGAGCTGGAGCAATGGCTGGCTTCAGCTCACGTCGCCAGGGCTCTCGGAGAGCGAAAACGCGGTCTCCCAGCGAACCTCAGCGGCCCGAAAGCGCTGCTCCAGGCCGGGAGCGAGGGCGGGCGCGCCGGCGGGCTGAGCGAGGCCACCTCGGGGAGCGCAGCACTGGCCGCGAGCGAGCGGCTCCGGGGAGGACTCGGCGCCCCGGGCCTTTCCTGCCTCGCGCGCTCCACGGCTTCAAAAGGGCACCGGGCGATGGGGTTGGGTCTCCTGCCCTTCCCTCCCCGGCGCCACTGTGTGTTGAAGGAGGCGAGTTGATCTTTGTGTTTGAGAACCGCGGGACAGAGCCGCGGTCTGTCCAGCAAGCTCCATCTTCGGACGCCTCCGGGCTGAGGAGGAGGCAGTTTGGGGGTGCAGTGGGACGGTTCATATGCAGGGACCGGGTTCAGCTGGTTTGAGGAGTCTGCCTTCAGCGACCTTCGGGGAAAGGAGCTCAAGGCTCTGGTTTGGTGTCCCCAAAATCTGAAGACCGGAGAGCTGGGGAGGTCGCAGACTCGGGCTGGGGTTGAAGACCGCGTCGCGCCGCAGGTAACCTTACTCGCTAGTCGCCTGACCCTTTTGGGTCTCGGACGGCTCCTGTGTTCAGTCAAATGGCGGAGTCACAGGCCGGCGGAAGGAGCTTCAGACGTCGCAAAGCCTTCTCCAAGGTGTAGGGCGGTGCGCGGGGTCTCCAGGCAGCTGACGCCGGCCTGGGATCACCAAGCTCGGCCAATGGTTTCCCTGGAGGGGTGCTCCCCAGGGTCGCGGCTGCCCAGGGTCGGAGCGATGCGGGAAGCCTTTTAGGGCATGTCCATCGGGTGGTTCTAGATCAGATCCGGCCCCGCCGTCGGGGAGAGGCGCAGCCGGAGGAAGACAGCCGCCGGTCCTGCGCGCGGTCAGGCCCTGGCTTGGCGCCCCCACTCCAAACCCGGGCCCAGCCCTCCGGAGACCCACCTGCCCTCGGGGTGCCCCACTGCGGACGGCGCAGTTGCGGCGGCGAGGGAGGGTGGGCGGAGCTGCGAACCCGCGGGAGCCTGGAGGACCTCCTGGCCCCTGAGGCGGGGCGGTACCGCGGGAGGGGTTCATGGGAAAGGGGTGGGTACAGAACTGGGCGACTTGAGGGAGATTTTACCCCCACCCCCACCCGTGGCAACAGAGCAAACGTGTCTATCCTCGGTTTTTCGGGTACGATCCGGCCTCCCGCCAGCATCTCCCCGCTGCTCCTCAGAGAAAGGGAAACCTCTTTAGAAGCTCTAGATCTTGTCTACGAGCACGTCTCCTGCTTTCCTACACTGGCAACATTTCATTCGGGCTCTGCCCGGGGAACTCCCCTGTGTCCTCCTCTTACGCCCCGGACAAAGTGCCCGCAGGCCCCGCGGACGCCCAGTCTCGCTCTGGGTGGCGTCGCCACCGGGATGTCCAACAGATCGCTGGGGGCCACGCTTTTCCTGGGTTGAGAGGATTCTTTTCCCGTCCCTTGAGAACGGGTCCGGCGGGTGCCCCAAGGGATGCCCTGGGGAGCATTGTTACCGCAGTCTGACCCGGCGCAGCATCGCACAGCAGGCAGCTCTCGGGGGCAGCCCCAACTTAATTTCCTGCCCCACGGGGCACGTTCTCCGGAGCGCAAGTCTCCGGGGCCCTCCGCCCTCCCCAAGGGGACAGGAAATGTTCGAATTTTCTCTGAAAGGCTTAATTTCAGCGCAGGGTGGGGCGGAGCGGGTGGGGCCAAGGTTGCTTTTGAGATTTCTTTTCTCCGCGCTCCTGGCGCTTTCGAGAGGATAAAGCGCTAATTTGTGCACTTGGTGGACACTGGGATTGCCCACCGAGGAAGCCGACAGCTCCCGGGCGACGCGGAGTGTGCCCAGCTGACCGGTGTGCGTAAACGTCTGCGATGAGAACTTTCTGCAGATCGCGTAGGGAGGGACTCCAAAGGAGGGAGGAAGGGGAGCGCGGCGGGGAGGGGGCCGCGTGGGCGTGGACTGGGCTGGGGTTCAGGGTGCCCCTGTCCCCAGGCGCTGGGGGGGTGTCACGGCCCTGGCGGAGGAGGGAGGTCGAACACGTCCCGCGGGCTAATTGGCTTAAGAAATTTAACATGCTCTGGAAAAGGTCGTTGAAGGAGTTCGCTGCACAAAAAAAAAAAAGGAAAAGAGAAAAAAAAAAAAAAATCTTAAAAAAAAAAAAAAAGAGTGCCAGGCATGCGCACTGAGAGGATGCCATATTGGAATGAGGCTGTAGTAGGAGCTGAAGGACCCCAGCGGGCGCGCGAGGGAGGCGACGGGCTGGGAGCTATCAGCAAGGGCTGGCGAGGGCTGGCGAGGGCGGGCGAGAGAGCAAGGCCGGCCCCCTCCCCGGCGGCGCCTGGGGCCAGGGTCCACACTGAGGGCGGGACAAACTTCACCAGGTAGGACGCCGCGCCGGCCGCTGTCCCCGCGTCCAGCCTGGCCCGCGAGCAGACCTCCGGCCCGCAGGTTGAGTGCGCCAGTCAGCGTCTTTTTTCCAGCTGAGGGGAAAAAGAAAGCGCGATCGAGCCCGGTGGTGGTGGTGGTGGGGGCTTGGGGGAGGCTGTGAGGTGAGGAGAGGGGCCAAAGGGAAGAGCAGGAGAAGAAAGCGACAGCACTTGAGCGAAGCCTCAAACTCCACTGTGCGCTCCGGGCTGTCATTTTGCTTCCCCGACCCTTCCTCCAGCGCCTCCAGGCTCCGGGAAGCCTGGCCGAGCGGGAGTCGGTCCGGAGTTGCGAAGTGTCCCGCTCCTCCGGGTGCAGCCTGTCCTCTCCCGCCCCACACCTTCCCCCCTGTGCACTCATTTTAGAGACGCGGCCGCCTCTGCTGTCTGCCCCGCGCTCCCGCGTCTCCTCCGCGCTGAGGTCCCCTCTTTCTTTTGGTGTGTGTGTCTAGGGGGGCTTCTGGGGGTGGAGGGAAGGATAAGGTCGTGGGAAAGGAGGCCTGGAAACCAGCCAGGGGATCAGAAATCGCACAAATCTCCGGAGTTGTCCCTTTGGAAACATTTGCCTGTGTAGCTGAAATGGAATTGTCGGTAGTACTTTCGGAGCGTGCTCCAGCAAGGATGATCTTTTTGTTCATTTTTTCCCCCTTTTAAAGTAGTATCCTGTCACTTGGGGCTTTTTTGTTGTCTCCTCTCATCCGATTTCTTTGCAAAATTGCTTACCTGATCTGGCCCTGTACGTGTGTGCGTGTTGCTGAAATCCGCCAAAATGCTATAGCAACTGTAGGAGCCGGTAGATGTTATTTATTGATTTCGACCCGCGGCGGCTGGGGGGGGGGGAGGACCTGGAATTAGCCGGGGAAGGGGGAGTCTCGGGGGCGGGAAGTGGCCGATGTGTGGTGGCCTGACGCACGTCCAGAGCTGGATGCGTACTAGTGTTTTCTTGGAAGCGCTACAACTGTGGGGAAGGAATCTCTAGAAATCGTGCCAGTTTCAATATGGCGGGCTGAGGCGGCTTTTAAAAACTGAAAATAAAGGTTTTGAGGTGGGAAAAAACCCAACGAGAGTTTCCACCCCTTAGTTTCGAGTCTCTTTGGCTACCCCAGGAAGCGCTTTAGCGAATTAAGTGGGAAAAAAGAGAGGGAATGGTCTGCTCCAGTTTTTTTCCGTGGTTACAGCGTGAGTGTGTCAAATCCATTGCTAGAGGGGTTCCGGGTAAGCGGTGGCCGGTGCCGCCGGTTAGGACTGAGGCGTCCGGGCGCTGCTGCTGCTGCGCGTGCCTGTGATCAGTGCGCAGGCCTGGGTGTGCAGATGCGGGGTGGTGGGGGTAAAAGGGATCCACCCTGAATGTTTGCGTGCCTCTTAGACACCAGACCCTCCCGCGATTTGACGTGATAGACTGCTGACACGTGGTGTAAAATGCAGGAGGGCAGAGGGGATGATTTATTTCGGCTTTGTAGGAGACGATCTCGCTGTCTCCTTATGCGTGCTGGATCCCGCGTGGTTAAAGCCCTGAGTGGGTGGAGCGAGGAGGTGTTTGTTAAAAGGACGACTAACTGTCCCGGGTGTTGGGTGCAGTCGGCTGCAGACACCAGTGAGATTTTGTGTGTGTAGGGGGCGCGCTGCACTCAGTTGGGGGGGGGGGGGCGGCTCCTGCTTCCCTTCGCGCCGCGCTGGTGTGGGAGGTGCTGGGCCGAGGCCTGGGGAGGACGAAAGTGCAGTGTCTGAAGAGCAGGGGCGCGCGGATTTTAGCAGTTAGGTTGGAGACAAGGAGTTGCCCCTGCTACTTTTGGGTTTCGCGCTCTAGGGAAGGCAGGGGAGGGGAAAAGCGTTCTGGGAAGAAATTGCCCTTTGATCTGGTTGGGCCCTGACCTAGGGGGCTGCATCGTAGAGTGGTGTCCTCGGGCCATGGAGGGCACTGGGACAGGGTTGCCACCTTGGGGTGTGAATGGGTGGTGGAGTGCCCCTGAAAGGCCAGCATCTTGGGCCCGGGAGGATCTGAGAGTGGAGTTTGGAGACAACACCGGAGCCAGTCCGAGCTGCCAGAGGGAAAGCAAGCAACCCCGAGCTCATAGGAGAGCCAGGACTTAGCTCAGCTGCGAACCGGGGCCTCAACAGGGGTCGCCCGCGGACGTCTTGCGGCTGCTGAGCGGAGGTCCCAGCGGCGCAGCCTACAGGAAAGACCTCTAGAACCTGGGGCCACGTGGCGTGATTCCCGGGGCTGGCGAGGGCAGGTCCGGGAGACCTCCTCGGGGCCCGCAAACCTGTTCGCGCAGGGTTCAGTGTAATAGGGTTGAAAAAGCTAGAGTTGGCTCGGTCGGTAGTTAGCGCGGCAACGTGGTCTCTGGCGTTTGCCGGAGGGTGCTTCGGTAAGGTCACTTAGTTTAACGCATGGTCGGAGGGACAAGTCCCTTCCTGTGCCCCATGGGGGGGCGCACTGGGACTGGAACCCTTAGCAGATTTTTCCTTCCTACCTGAGCGGTGAGGCTGAGCTATTAGGGACTCTCAGGCCACCAAGCATCTCCGCCACCCCCACGTCCCCCGCCCCGGGCTGGGCGCGCGGCGCGTCTCCGGCTCTTCCAGGCCGCGCTGTGGCGCACCCTCCTAGGGACAGCTCTCCCGTGGGCTCCGCCGAGGTGTAGACCAACCTAAAATGGCTCTGTGCTGGTAAAATGCAGTTTCAGCCGCGAACCCCTCCCTTCGTCCTGACGTCGCCGCTGACAAGCGCACAATCTCTCCAATGCTGCGAACCCCCTGAGTTTGCACTGGGCTGTGCCTTGGAAGCGAATATACACAGTTGATTACAAAAAACATTCCTTGGGATTCTCGCAGGGCCCAAGTTTCCTTTTTTGTGCCAAGGAGGCAGGAACCGAGACAAGGCAGGAGCCTGGCAGACCACTGCCCAAGCACCGGGGAGTCGGGGCGCACTAGCGCCACGGGGCTGGGGACTCATGCGTAAAAAGTACTGGGGATCCGGGAGTTGCCGATGGTGGCCGCTGACACCGGTACTTGTCCTCGATGGCGTTTTTGGTGTCCGGGAGTCCTGAGATCACGCCGGGAACCCTGGGAGACAGTTTCCAAACTTCTGGAGACCAGCTCGTAGTTTCACTTTCGGAATTTTTCAGGATATTTGGGTTTCTAGGGTTGGGTGGGATTGCGAGAAAGCCAGGAGACGCTTGTTCTCCTGTGGTGGGACGGTGGGACTTGTCGCCCAGCCAGGTACCCCGGCTTTGCCTCCCTGGGCCTCGGTGCACTGCGCGGGGTTTGGGGCTCTGCGTCCTTGAGCGTTAAGGCGGCGCAGCAATTGCTGATCCTGAGCCTATTGGCAGGAAACCGCTTTTGACAAGGGCCGATTCTTTAAATCCTGATCCATCGCTGCAGCCCACCACTCCACCTCCCTCCTCCCTCCTTGCCGCGTGGCCACGGGACCTGGGTAACCTATTGACATATCTACACCAAGGGAATTGATCCCGGAGAAAAAGCGAAAACATGCTTAAATTCGGCCTGGTAGGCCTGGTTTCCTGGCGAGGGTGAAGGGAGCAGGAAGGCGGAGAGGGGATTAAGGGGATGGGGGAGGGGAAGAGGCCTTGGTGTTCAGACGGACTTGTTGGCTGGGCTCTCTTTCCAGATAGGAGATTTGCTACTTTTCCCCTACTAAGCATTAAATTTGCACACACTCTACTCCCACTTTTCATAAAGAAATACTGTCTCAGATCTTATCTTAGCTCTTGCTGTAACCAAGCCATCTGCTTGCAAGAGGGCAGGAGACACCCTCTACTCCTTCTCCAACCCTACGGGCCTCCACCAAAGTTTTTACTGCATGCAAGACCCATTCCTGGGTCAATACATAAAAATGACTTGCCCAGGCACCAGAGGTCCCAGGGGCCCCTATCCTGGGGAAAAGAGTGACCAACCACCCTGTTTGATGGGCCTTGCCCTAGAAGTGCTACTGAGACCTGCTGAGGTGGAAACTGAGTATTTCCCATTAGGGTCCTCTCACCCCAGCCTCAAACAGGCGCCCTGCTGGGAGATGCATTTCTCCAGTGGTGGGAGAGTTTTTCCTCTTGTGTACGTGTAGACATTATGGACTAATTATTTTGCTTTAACCTTGCAAGGCAGGCATAAGTAACTAGCTTCATGATTCTTGACTTATTAAAAAAAAAAGCCAGAATGGGTTCCTGAGTCCTCCGGGTTTTCTTTTTATCGTAAGGCTTTGCTGGGAATACTCTGTGTTTATCAAACCCCACTTCAAGCTGCTTGAGCTGAGATGACAGTTTTCACTAGTGCCCCCCAAAGACTCTCCAATTTGAGAAGAAATACAGAATGATGGAAACAGTGCTGAGCAGTAAGTAAATGAGATTCCACTTAATGCACAGGATACTTTGGAGACCGAAGTCCATACAAGAACAATTCAAACTCTCTATGGCCTACACTTAAGCCTAAAATTTTTTTTTGGCAGCATATCAGAGTAAAAGTGTTTTGTTTTTTTTTTTCCTTTTTAAATAATCTGAACAAATGTCATGTGGGACTTAAATAATCTCCAGTTATAGTGTACTAGGTTTTGGACAATTCTCTTTACATTTTATTGCTGGGAACTTTTGCAGTCTGTGTTAACAGCCTATAGTGGTTATAAGGAGTTTTCCCCCTGTTCTAAAATAAAAACTTGTAAAAATTTCTGTACCATGATTACCTTGAGATCTATAATTCAGGGCACATTAGTGGTTTTTCTAACCATTCCTATATCTCCATTGCCTTAGCAGCAACAATAACAACACTTTTTGGGAATTTATACTTGTCACAACAAACCAGAAAGTCAGCACGTGCATTCAGTTTGGTGATCAGCGTCTGTTCACTGTGGCTTGTAAGGAACATTCCTTACAGAGAGGGAGGAATCAGGACTCTGGTTTCAGAGGTGGTCTGTGCAACTGTGTGATCTGGGGCGCGTGTCATCTTTCTTAGCCTCAGCAGCTTTAAATACAAAATAAAGACATGGGACTGGACTCTCACTCAGAGATCTCTCTGCTTCTGTCTGGGGTGGGGGTGAGGGACCCTGCGATCTGTACATCTGTGCAGAGGGCCCATATCAGTCACATTTCAGATTCACTTCCCCAAAATATAAGTGACAGTTGTGAACTGGTGAGGTGTCGTTCCCTCTGCAGAAGTAAAGTGCTCTATAGGGGGCCATGTTATCCTTTATGCTCTGGAAAAGGAGAGAAGTAGAGGAAATCCAAGGCTTGTACACACAGGTGCTTTTCACTGATGAGCCCAGTAATCACATGGACTGGGCAGATAGGGTGTGTTTGAATACGAGCCATGAAGAAATACCTGACTTGGTTTTGCTCTGATAATTCTAGGATTGGAAGGGATCATTCCAAATAGTGCTCTGTATCCCACCATCCCGGGCAGTGGTGTTTGGAGCTCATTGGCCGATGTTTACCCTGTCGGTAGTGTTTCTGGTTGTGCGTGATTAAAGGAGCCTTCCCCGAAGCTCCAGGCCCTCCATTCCCTGTCCTCAGGTCTGCCATGGGGCAGTCGTTTTTCACTTTGTAAGACTAAAACTTTCTTGGGATAATTCTGAAGAAAAATGATCTTGTTGGCTAAAACAAGTTGCTGGCTGTGTTTTAAGTCAGTGTAAACAGGTGTTTAAGAGCTGTACTGTGTGTTGTTATTGAGGGAAGGCAGTCTGCTCAGAAGAAGGAAAGTAAAAGGATTCAAGTAAGATTGGCAGGTACAATTCTTAGGGATTGGCTTTGCATTATCCGTTTGGCACTGTTCTGATAACCAGGGTGCCACTTCCCATCTGGTTGGCCCAGAAGTGAATTTTTTAAAAAGTGATACTGTTTCAACCATGCCCTACTGATGGTTAGGGTCCCTCTTGTAATTGATGAGCTGGCATCTGTGGGATTCTGTTCATGAATCAGACAGACTCCATTGTGCTTGTCTATTTCATTCCTTTCTGTTTTGATGGAAAACAAACATGATGCCTTTTGATAGATACAGGGCTTGTTAAAGCATTGGGTGAATTCCACAAAGCTTGGCAAATAATGTCAGCAGTTGGTGGGACAAGGGATGTGTGGGGTTGTGAGTTCTGGGAAGAGGGAACAAATTTCTATCCCGTGAATTTTTCCCTGACGTTTTATTGACCAAGCAAAATAATGTATACAAAGATATTTAAATGTACCCTCTCTGCTTTCTGCTACATTTGGCAAATTGTTGCCCCCCCCATTTCAATCAAAACTAGTGTATGAATTGAATCACTTTAAGATATAAGGCAAGACATCGCTTCTCTGCCTTTTGGCTAAGATGTGGTGAAGATATGATGCAAGAGTCTGAAATTCCAAGTGCAAGTTCCTACAGAGTCTCACTTTAAATGTAATTTAAATGAGCATCTATAAGGTGCTTGTTTTAAAACAGTGCATTGGGACTGTAAGTCTAGAGGTTGACAATAAAAGGATTGTGGATTAATCTGATTTCAAATGATCTGTTTACTTCAAATATTCCTTTTATGTGATATACAAACATACACTGTGTCATGATTAAATCAGGGTAATTCATCACTTCAAACATCTATTGTTTTATTGTGTTAGGAACGTTCCAGTTCCACTCCTCAAATACATTTATTTTTCTATTCTTTTATTTTTGAGACGGAGTCTCACTTTGTTGCCCTTGGTAGAGTGCTGTGGAGTCATAGCTCACAGAAAACTACAACTCTTGGGCTTGAGCAGTCCTCTTACCTCAGCCTCTTGAGTAGCTGGGCCTACAGGTGCCACCACAACACTCGGCTACAGAGTCTTCCTCTTGCTGAGGCTGCTCGTGAACTCCTGAGCTCAAGCAATCGACCTGCTTCAGTCTCCCAGAGTGCTAGGATTACAGGCTTGAGTGACCATCTCCAACCTTACTTCATTTCTTTTCTTTCTTTCTTTCTTTCTTTCTTTCTTTCTTTCTTTCTTTCTTTCTTTCTTTCTTTCTTTCTTTCTTTTTTTTTTGAGAAAAAGTCTCACTGTATTGCCCTGGCTAGAGTACAGTGTATCATGAAGCTCACTGCAACCTCAAACTTCTGGGCTCAGGCAATCTTCCTTCTCAGCCTCCCAAGGAGCTGGGACTACAGCGTTGCACCACCAAGCCCAGCTCATTTTTTCTATTTTTAGAAGAGATGGTGTCTCGATATGGTTCAGGCTGGTCTCCTTCAAGGGATCTTCCCACTTTGGCCTCCCAGAGTGCTAAGATTATGGGTGTGAGCCAACATACCCTGCCCCCAATACTATTAAAAAATAACATGGCTCAGTGCCTGTAGCACAGTGGTTATGGTGCCAGTCACATACACTGAGGGTGGCGGGTTTGAGCCTGGCCCGAGCCTGCTAAACAACAATGGCAACTGCAATAAGCAAATAGCGGGCGTTGTGGCAGGTGCCTGTAGTCCCAGCTACTTGGGAGGCTGAGGCAAAAGAATGGCTTAAGACCAAGAGTTGGAGGTTGCTGTGAGCTGTGGCGCCACAGCACTCTACTGAGGGCAACATAGTGAGACTCTGTCTCAAAAAAAAAAAAAAAAAAGAAAAAAGAAAAAACAATGGCTGCTTATTTAAACATCTATTGTTTGTCAGCCATTCTTATTGCTTTATATTACATTTAATTTATTTTATGAAAGTTTTGTTACTCTCATTTTACTGGGAGACAGGCTTTGGGCAGCTTAAGTAACTTAACCAGAATGACAGCTGGTGAGAGAGCAGTAGGATTGGAATCCTAGTTCTACACTATCTTGAGATTATAGTTTATTATGTGTGAGACACTGTCCCTAGAACTTTAAGCCACTGGCTCATTTAATTTTAACAGGTGAGTGTTGCAATATTTATTTTATGGATAAGGAAAGAGTCTTTAGAGAGGTTATGCAAAAGGTCACACGAAGAGAGTTAGTTTGTTTTTAGTAGTTAATTTTTAAGTGGAGCGAAACTAGAGCATTTTCTTTTTGCATTTAGTCCTGTGATCATGGGAGAATGGCGCTTTTAAATGAAGCTTAAATTACTGTTTTTACATGTGCAGGTGAGAATGCTGAGTGACCCTGGGTTAGGAGACAACGTTGTTTACTGTCGTGAATTGACCGCTAAAGATTTGAAAAGTGTTGACATTTCCCCTTGATTAGAAAATAATTAGTTTTAATATAAATCAGTTTCCTCTCCAATGAATGCAGGTGAGAATAGGTTTTAGACAAGAGTCTTCAAGTCTGAGAAGTAGAGTGGAAATCCAAAAGATACTGTTGAACGCTGGAAGAAGGGAGCTAGTATTTTCCCTTCTGAATTGTGCTGGCCAAGGGTGAAGGCATTTGTAGGCTCAACTTTAGTTTGGGGTCTGTAATTGGATGATGATGATTATTATTATTAATTGTTGTTATTTTCATGTGGAAAACTGAAGACAAAAACCATATGTGAGTCCCAGGTCAATGTGGTGGGCCCCTTCCCTGGTGCTGAGAAGTTGGCAGATACAAAGGTCTTTGCTCTGGATGAGTGGAAATTAATTTTACTTCTTTTAATTAACCAAGAAAAAGTCAAATTTTGCTAAAGTGATGGGGCAGAATTTTCATAGTTGGCATTATTTTTGTTTTTTTATTTTTTATTTTTTTATTTTTTAAACTGTTTGGGATTCCTTGAGGGTACAAAGAATTAGTTACACTGATTGCATTTGTTAGATAAAGCCTCTCTTATAATTGTGTCCTGCCCCCTGATTCCCCTTCCTCCTCCTGTCTCCCTGCTCCCTATGTCCCTACCCCCGTCCCTTGTATTTGCTTATCTGCTGGCTTCATGGTAGAATAGAGCACATTAGATTCTTCTCCATTCTTGTGAAGCTTTACTAAGAAGGTTGTGTTCCACCTCCATCCAGGTTAATACAAAAGATGTAAAGTCTCCATCTTTTTCATGGCTGAATAGTATTTCATGGTATACATACACCACTGCTTGTTAATCCATTCCTGGGTTGATGGGCATAGGCTGTTTCCACATTTTGGCTGTTAGCGCAAATGTCCTTACGTTAGGTAAAAGGATTTTTTTTTCTTCTGGGTAGATGCCTTGTAATGGGATTGCAAAATCAAATGGGAGGTCTAATTTGAGTTCTTTGAGGTTTCTCCATGCTTCCTTCCAAAAAGGCTATATGAGTTTGCAATCCCATCAGCAGTGTAAAAGTGTTCCCTTCTCTTCACATCCACACCAGCATCTGCAGCTTTGAGACTATGTGATGTGGGCCATGCTCACTGGGGTTAGGTGATATCTCGGGGTGGTTTTGATTTGGATTTCTCTGATTAGGAGGATGAGCATTTTCCATATGTTAGCCA
Source organism: Loris lydekkerianus (assembly GCA_963574355.1). NCBI lineage: Eukaryota > Metazoa > Chordata > Mammalia > Primates > Lorisidae > Loris > Loris lydekkerianus. The sequence goes on from CAUYPK010105514.1 coordinate 59,000, forward strand.
TTCCTCTGTCTTCTTTAGAGAAGGTTGTATTCATCTCTCTTGCCCAGTGACATACGGGATTGTTGGGTCTTTTTTTGTCGATTAATTTGGGTTCTCTATACCTCCTAGTTATCAAGTTTTTGTCTGATTCATAATATGCAAATATCTTTTCCCATTCTGAAGGTTGTCTGTTTGCCTTGGTGTTTCCTTAGTTGTACAGAAGCTTTTCAGTTTAATTAAGTCCCATTTGTTTATTTTTGTTGCTGTTGCAATTGCTAAGGAAGTCTTCATAAAATCTTTACCCGGGCCGATATCTTCAAGTGTTCTCCCCACACTTTCTTCCACTATTTTTATTGTTTCGTGCCTTAGATTTAAATCTTGTACCTATCTTGAATCAATTTTTGTAAGCCGTGAGAGGTGCAGGTTCAGTTTCAGTTTCAGTCTTTTAAATGTGGCTATCCAGTTCTCCCAACACCATTTATTGAATAGGGATTATTTTCCCCAGTGTATGTTCTTGTTTGGTTTGTCAAAGATCAAGTGGCTATAAGATGTTAGTTTCATCTCATGGTTTCCTATTCAGTTGCAAATGTAAATGTCTTTATTTTTGTGCCAATATTATGCTGTTTTGATCACTGTGGCCTTGTAGTATAGCCGAAAGTCTGGTAGGGTGATGCCCCTGGCTTTGTTTTTATTACTAAGAATTGCTGTGGCTATACGGTGTTTCTTCTGGTTCCAAAGAAAATGGAGAATTATTTTTTCCAAATCTTGAAAGTATGATGATAGTATTTTAATGGGGATTGCATTCAATCTGTAGATTGCTTTGGGTAGTGTAGACATTTTCACAATTTAATTCTTCTCTGCCATGAATATGGTATGTTCTTCCTTTTGTTAATATTGTCTGCTCTTTGGTTAGGGTTTGTAGAGTTTTGTATAATTCTGTTTTGTAATTTTCTTTGTAGAGGTCCTTGACCTCTTTTGTTATGTATATTCCTAGGTATTTCACTTCTTTCAAAGCTACTGTGAAGGGAATTATGTCCTTAATTAGCTTCTCGGCTATTATTGGCATATACAGAGGCTACATTGATTTTATATCCTAAGACATTGCTGTTTATTTATTTATTTTGAGACAGTCTCACTTTGTTGCCCCTGGTAGAGTGCTGTGGAATCATAGCTCACAGCAATCTCTTAACTCTTGGGCTCAAGTGATTCTCTTGCCTCAGCCTCCTGAGAAGCTGGGACTACAGGTACCTGCCACAATGCCCAGCTATTTTTAGAGGTGGAGTCTTACTTTAGCTCCAGCTGGTCTCAAACTCCTGAGCTCAGGCAATCTTCCCACCTTGGCCTCCCAAAGTGCTGGGGTTATAGGCATGACCCACCAGGCCCAGCCATTGCTGTATTTTTTGATTACTTCAAGGAATATTGTGGTAGAGTCTTTGGGGTTCTCTACGTATAAGATCATTATTGTCTGCAAAAAGCTAGAGTTTTGACCTCCTCTGCTCCATTTGGATGCTCTTTATTTCCTTCTGTTGCCTGATTCTATTAGCTAGAACTTACAGCACTATATTGAATAGTTGTGGCAATAGAGGGCAACCTTGTCTGGTTCCAGTTCTAAGTGGAAAAGCTTTCAGTTTTATTCCATTCAGTATTTTATTTTTTTTAAAACTTAATCATAGCTGTGTATTCCATTCAGTATTAATATTAGCTGTGGGTTTCTTATAGATTACTTTAATCAGATTCAGAAATGTGCCACCTATGCCTGTATTCTTAAGTGTTATAATTAGAAAAGGATGCTGAATGGTATCAAATGCTTTCTCTGTATCTATTGAGAGGATCATATGGTCTTTGTTTTTGCTTCTTTTGATATAGTGAATAACATTTATGGACTTGTGTATGTTAAACCAGCCTTGCATCATTGATCGTGATGAATGATTTTTTTTAATGGGTAGCTGTTATCTACTGGCTATGATTTTAGTGAGAATTTTTTCATCTATATTTATTAGTGAAATTGGTCTGAAGTTCTCCTTTTCAGTTGGGTCTTTTCCTGGTTTTGGTATCAGGTCATGTTTGCTTCATAGAACATGTTGGGAAAAATTCCTTCCTTCTCAAATTTTTGGAATAATTGCAGCTCTTTTTTGAAGGTTTGATAGAATTCTGGTGTGACTCCATCTGGACCAGTGCATTTTTTGTTGGGAGATTTTTAAAATTGTTTCTTTGATCTCAGTTCTTGGATAGTCTGTTCAAGAGATCTATTTCTTCTTGGTTAAGTCTAGGGAGAGGGTTTGATTCCAGGTATTGATTTATTTCCTCTACATTGTCAAATTTCTGAGCATAGAGTTTCTTGTAGTACTTAGATAATCTCTTGTATCTTTGTGGCATCTGTTGTTATTTCCCCTTTATCATTTCTGATTGTGAGGTGATTAGAGATTTTACTTTTCTGTTTCTAGTTAATCTGGCCAAGGTTTATCAGTTTTATTTATGTTTTCAAAAAAACAACTCTTTGTTTTGTTAATTTTCTGAATGATTCTTTTGTTTTCAATTTCATTAATCTCTGCTTTAATTTTGGTTATTTCTTTTCTTCTGTTGGGTTTGGGATTAGGTTGTTCTTCTTTTTCCAATTCCATGAGATGGTTCATGAGTTTGTTGATGTGCTCTCTTTCGGTTTTTTTGAATGTAGGCATCTAATAAGATGAACTTCCCTCTTAAGAAAATCTCCTAAGCCCAAGAGCTGGAGGTTTCTGTGAACTGTGACGCCACAGCACTCTACCAAGGGTGACAAGGTGAGACTCTGTCTCTAGGAAAAAAAAAAAAAAAAAAAAGACTGCTTTTGCTGTATCCCACAGGTTTTGGTAACTTGTGTCTACATTGTTGTTATTTTTGAGGAATTTCACGATTTTCTTCTTTTATCTCTTTCTGAACCCAACTATCATTCAGCATTGTTTAGTTTCCATGTCTTTGTGTGGGGATGAACGTTTTTGTTGGAGTTGAGTTCCACCTTTATTGCCTTGTGATCTGAGAAGATACAAGGTGTAATTTCTGTGCTTTTAATTTTTCTGAGTTTCAGTTTGTATCCTAGGATGTGGCGTATTTCGGAATACATACCATGGGTTGAAAAGTGGATATGCCTTAGCTTTGGGATGGTATGTTCTGTGTATGTTTATTAATCCCATCTGTTCTAGGGTCACATTTAAGTTCATTGTATCTTTGTTTCATTTCTGTTTAGAGGATCTGTCCATTTCTGTCAGAGGGGGATTAAAGTCCCCAACTATTATAGTGTTATGGGATATCCTATTGCTCATACTCATCAAGGTCTGTTTCATTAATCAGAGCATTTAAGTTGGGTGCATAAATATTTAAAATTGAATTGTCTTCTTCTTGTATTGTTCCTTTGACCAGTATGAAGTGTCCATCTTTGTCTTTCCTAACTATAGTTGCTTTAAATCTGCTTATATCTGAAAATAAGATTGCAACCCCTCCTTTCTTCTGATTTCCATTTGCTTAAAATATTGTTTTCCATCCCTTAACCCTGAGTCTTAATTTGTTCTTCAAGGCTAAGTGTGTCTCCTGGAGACAGCATATGGATGGCTTGTGCTTTTTTATCCAATCAGCCAGCCTGTGCCTTTTCAGTAGTGAATTTAGTCCATTGATATTTTTTGAGAGAATTGATAAGTGTGGTGGAGTTCTAGTCATCTTATTTTGAGAAAGTCTGCTGTGTTGTTTTATCTTTTGCACCATCATGAAAGTTAAGTTTTAATCTTTAGGTTCTGGGTGTTTAGTTTGCTGATGGTCCATTGTGATAGTAAGTGTTGGGGATAGGTATAAGTATTTCCTATACAGCTGGTCTTGCTGTGGTGAATTTCCTTAGTGCTTGTATATCAACAAAAGATTTAATATCTCCATCAATTTTGAAGCTTAGGTTAGCAAGATACAGAATTCTGGACTGATAATTGTTTTCTCTAAGAATATTGAAGGTGGATAACCATGCTCTTCTTGCTTGGAAAGTTTCAATTGAAGAGTTTGCTGTCATCCTAATGGCTCTCCCTGTATATGTCAGTTGGTGCTTACTCTTAGCTGCTTGCAGAATTTTTTTTTTTTTTTCATCTTGACTTTGGACAGATTCATGACAATGTGTCTTGGAGAGGCTCTATTTGAGTTGAGATGACCTGGGGTTTGATACCCATCTGAAAGTGTGTTGGGGTCTTTAGTAAAACTTGGGAAGTTTTTATTTATGATAGTCTCCAGTAGGGCTTCCATTCCTTTGGGACAATCTTTTTCCCCTTCAGGAATCCCTATTATTTATATATTTGAATGCCCATGGAGTCTTATAGTTCTCTAAGCACCTGTTCTGCTTTCTCTCTCTTCTTTTCTGCCTTACCTGGGTTAACTTGAAAACTTTATCCTCTAGCTTTGAGGTTCTTTCTTCTCCTTGGTCTAACCTATTTTTGATACTTTCTGCTGCATCTTTACATTCCCTGATTGTCTCCATCATTTCCTTAAGCTCTGCCATGTCCTTTCTGTATTCTACATATCTCTCACCTGACTTTTGATTCTGTCTTTTATTATCTCATCTATTCCTCTTATTGTCTTTATTATACATATTTTGAATGCCCTTTCTGTCAAATCCATTAATTCTTTATAGGTGGAATCTTCTGAGGTAGCTGCCCCATGGTCCCTTGGGGGAATTGCTCTGTTTTGGTTTTTCATGTTGCCTGAATTCTTCTGCTGGTTCTCCTCACGTGTTCTTTCTTTTTGTTCACCTCTTTGACCTCCTTTTTCTTTCCTTCTTACTGCCTCCTTTGCTTTATATTTCCTTGTCTCAGAGCTTAGGTCTTGACACGTTCTCAACCTGAGCAAAGCCAACCTCTTCCTCATGGCCAGAAAAACATAATTTCTTACTCTTTTTTTTTTTTTTTTTAAGGGACAGAGTCTCACTTTAACACCCTCAGTAGAGTGCTGTGGTGTCACAGCTCACAGCAACCTCCAACTCCAGGGCTTATGCCATTCTCTTGCCTCAGCCTCCTGAGTAGCTGGGACTATAGGCAGCTGCCACAGCACCCAGCTATTTTTTTGTTGCAGTTTGGCCAGGGCCAGGTTTGAACCCGCCACCCTTGGTCTTTGGGGCTGGCGTCCTAGCCACTGAGCTACAGGCGCCTTTGAAAAGTCCTTACTCTTGATGACAATATGTTGCAATATGTTGACAGGACACCAGGTGGCGCTGTGGGTTTTTTAGGAGATGGAGAGCAGTCAGCAACCTGTATGGTCCTTATTCCTAACTTACTTGCTTTCAGTGATTGCCTGATTTTTTTTCCTCAGCATTCAGACCCTGTGGAGTTGGGGGTCTTAAAGCTCACAAGAACCCTTCAGGGACAGGTCTCACAGTGCCCCCTGATTCCAGTTCCCATGAGGTGTCGTAGTCCCTTAGCCTGTCCAAGAGTGGAGTTCTGATCCCGGCAGGCGAAATTAAGATGACCATGCTTTAGGTCCCTGCTAACACCTTCTCTTGACCTTCCCACAATGGCACCCCATCGCCATCAAGACCTTCTCAGTATGGCTGCCTTACCAGCCCCCAAACCTATGGCAAATCCACTCCAACCTGACTCAAATCTGGTTGCTGTATGCTGTTTGAGTCCACCCACACTTCCAGGCTTTCCACTCAATGGATAGCTTCCCCAACAACTGAAATCTCTGGAAAGGTTTCCTATATCCCAGACCTCCAGGGGGTCGGGGGCAGTCAGTCTCAGGGGTTTGCAATCACTTGCCTAATTCATCAGCTTTCCACTGCTTCTCTGATCATCTGCTGTGTCTGGCTGACCACCTCCTTGCTGTGCTTCCTGAGCTATTACTCTGGGTAAGGTCCCCATGCCCAGTATGACTGCGTTCCCTCTTCCCTAGTTGTTCTAGGCAAGCCCAGCTGAACGATCCTTCTTGTCTGCCATTTTGCTCCACCATTATTTTTAGAAAGTGCAGTAAATAAGGGGTAAATAAATGATAGTTTGATGGTTAGAGTTAACCAAGTCTTGGGAATTCAGAAACCCTATTTCTTGTTCAGGGCTTTTTGCATGATCCTGGCTGCATCTCTTCAATCTTCAACCTCCCCTCCATTAGACTTTTCCTGTGTTGAATGGCAGAATAGACTTCTTGCTAGGTACAAACATATTTTAAAAACATACTTTAAAGGGTGAAAGGCATGTTTACTTAATCTTATGGCTTTGTGACAAATATACCATCTTTTTTTTTTTTTTTTTTTTTTTTTTTTTGCAGTTTTTGGCCGGGGCCGGGTTTGAACCCGCCACCTCTGGTATATGGGGCCGGTGCCCTACTCAATGAGCCACAGGCGCCACCCATACACCATCTTTTTATTAGAGAATAGTCTCAACTCTTCTACAAAGTCCGCCCTTAACAGTTGAAGAGGAAACATTTGTGTGGGCATTTTGTCATTTTTTTTTTTTTTTTTTCTCATTTCCAGATTGGAAAGGATGTTTCTCTCCAGCTGGGCCTTTCTCTCCTTTTTATAGTGTTCTATACTCAGCATAGTCATCTTGCCTGTGTACTAAACAAAGCCACTCCCTGGGCAAGCACTATCAAAGGGAACCTGTCACTAGATAACATAAGGTACCCATCAATGTGTGGCTTAGGTTAGAGTTCTTCAGGGAACAAAGACACATTAGCAGGTTCTAAACAGCCTACAGCTTTCCATTTGGTGTTCTGCTGGAACGAGATGGTGTTCTGCTGGAATGAGATGTTGCTTGCCAAGAGCTTGGAGAAATGTCATGTGGAAAGGAGTGTCGTGGAAAGAGTAGAATGACAGCGTGACTGCACACTCCCAGAGTTGGGCTGGGTTACAGTGGGTGGCGGTGTTTGCATGGTACCTGCTGGGAAGGAATTGGGTTTGCCTTTCCTAAGGATGGTGATGTGGGAAAGAAGACTCTTAGGACAGAGGTATTGAGAGGAAGCCCAGGATCGGTCCTGAGATGGTTGCCCTGCACACCTCTGAACCTGAGGACAGAGGTTATGAGTATACACGTTGCTACGGCATCCACAGGGCACACTTTTACTTCTCTGGGCAGACTGCTTCTTCTGTCCATTACTACCATTGTTGGTACTAGCTTCAGCTGCCTGTGGACATACTTTGGTCATAGTAATATTCTTTTGGAATACATATTTATAAACAAACAGCGTATGTAAAATCCCTTCTGCTGTGGCTGTGTTGGAAGGTGTAGGTGGCGCCCTGCTGTGTCGCTTGGCCCGGGTTGACTTGCTCAGGACTTGTCGGCGTGAGTGTCTGAGGAGCCTTCTGTGTCCATGTCTGTCTCCCCTCATCTCACTTGCAGCTAAAGGCCTCACTTCTCCAGTTGGTCCAATGAAGAAAAGGCTTTTAGGGTCCCCAGGGTGTAAAAGCACATGTGTTTGAGAGCCTTAGCTCTGGGCTGTTTGTGTGTGATTTTTGTGATTTTTGTGGCAGGCACGATTCTCAGGAACTGTGCCTTTTTTTGTCACTTCCAGGGGGAGGCCTTCTCTAACCCTTCTTTGAGTCTTTTCCAGAGCGGTTTCTGACCCTGTGCTAATTAAAAAGAGAAGTTCAGCAGAAAGCAGTGCCGGGGGTTTCCTGTGAAGGCTGACAGCTTTGGAGAGCCTCTGAGGTCTGATGCCCCAGGGCTTCTAACCCCTGGCATGCTGCTGTCCGTGTTATGGGTGGGGAGATGTCAACGTTTGGACCCCACTGTTTCTGTACAAGCTGACTCTGTGCACATCTGCGTTATGCTCTTCCCGCCTGTTTTCTAATCTACTCCATGGCATGATTATTGGAAGACAGCCAGGCTGGAATGAAACCTACCGGCAAGGCCCTCCACAGGGCTTCTCTACTGGAGGAGGCAAAGGGCCCCATTAGGAGTCGCAGACAGTGCTTACTGGGTTTGTCCTCATCTTTAAAGCTAAGTGATCTGTGCTGTGTTCCTCCTAGTGTTCAGGGAAATGCAGGGTACCCTCTCCCTTTTCCCCTCCCCCACCACCGTGAACTCCAGTGACTTTGTAGAGGGGTCGCAGTAAGTCTTGGACTAGCCTGCCAGGCACTGCCTGCCACATATCAACCGGCCGCCTGGTATTTGTCTGGTCCCTCTGCTTGTTTCTCTGCACAGGCTCTGCAATCAGAGGCGCACCTCACCCTGTCTGCCCTCACCAGCCTGAAGGCCTCCTGACCTCGGTACCTGCTCAGGCTTTCCTGTTTTCATGAGGTTTGACTCAGAGTTAACTTTTTCCTGAAAACTTCTGTGGTCCAGGGTTGGCCATGGTGAATGTTGGTCCCTTCACTGAGTCTCTCTTCCATGCCCATGGTGGCTGCGCTACCTCTTCCTGGCACATCCGCTCAGTTTTAGTAAGGAAGGTAAGTGAAAACCTACGTTCCCCAACATGCTTGCGTGAGAGGTGAGCGTGAGGAAGCTTCTAGAACAGTCCCTGTTTTACAGTTCAGAACAGTGTTGCTTGGAGTGGTTAAAAGGCCCGGTGCATGAAAAGTGATTTTACTCTATAAACCCAGGTCTCTGGTAGTCCCCTGCAGAGTCCTTCACATTTTCCAAGTTCTGTACCAACCAAAGTTAGTTAGGGTATTTTTTTCTTTGCATAATGATTTTCAATCAGACGCCAGTAAAGAGTAAACATCCTTCGTGCATTTAAATTATATAATTTATACAATTTGATGTATGCCCAATGTTGAGGACTTATCAATTGCTTAAAAATGAAATGAATGCTTTTTCAGGTGCTTTGAACTTAGTGGCATCTCTAAGCAGCATTCCTGGCTTAGTGCACAAAAGTGCATTTGTCTGGCTTAACGTGATCAGAAAATTAGGCGCAGATTTCTCAGCATTCTTAATGCGCGTGCAGCTTACAGAAGGCCCCTCGTAAGTTTCTTTACTTCTTGTTTCTCATGACCATTTATGCAGCACATGCTCTAGTTTCCCTAAAATGACTTCTATGCGTGTGTGTATAACACGAGGAACAAACTTAGCGTTTAGGGTGAGATTTCTTTAGCTTTTTACAAACTCAGGTTGATTCTTTACTTTGTTTCTCTAGTATTTGCAGGGATCAGGGAAATCTTATCTCTGGGGTTTGTCCAAGATGTCCAAGCCATGAGTGACTACATCCGTGCGAATCTGAAGCTCTTTTTTTTTTTTTTAACCAGACAGAGTGTCACTTTGTCATCCTCAGTAGAGTGCTGTGGCATCACAGCTCACAGCAACCTCCAACTCCTGGGCTTAGGCGATTCTCTTTCCTCAGCCTCCCAAATAGCTGGGACTACAGGCACCTGCCACAACGCCTGGCTATTTTTTGTTGCAGTTTGACTGAGGTCAGGTTCGAACCCGCCATCTTCGATATATGGGGCTGGCGCCCTGCCCACTGAGCCACAGGCACCACCCTCCTGGTTGTTTTCTAAGGCCCTGTGGCCAGACTCAGTCATTTTCCCACTGAAGAATGCTGTTTACTTTTGTGGCTTAGATGTACATCTTGGTAGAAAAAATCCTGTATTGCTGCTATCTTGACACAAAGACCTGCTCTGTCATGGTATTTAGTTGGGTGTTGCAAAACCTCATCCATCTTTATAGTAAATGCACAATTTGTAGGTGAATGAATTTTACTTTCAAGATGGTGTGTTGCGAATTTTTCCTCTCTTGAGCAAGTAACTCTGAAGGCTCTTGGGCTTTCTCATTTTGCACATTTTTGAACCACGCATTTATAACTCTCCTTACCCTCTGATGTCACATATGCTATTTTGCTGGGAGGTTGAGAGGTGGCAGTGAAAACTGAGCTTTAGAAATGGCAGAATGGTATTGTGGGGCTGTGAGGCTGCTGCCAGCCCTGGTGTTAACTCCTTAATCCTCTGGTAGCCCCTACATATCTCATTTTCTACTTACTGCGATATGAATCTGATTGTAAAAAAATTAGTGTTTCTTATGCTGAGGCAGCAGTTTGTGTTAGATTTCAGTCCATTCTAGAATGAAAACCAATGAAGCCTGTTTCAAACCGGTGAGTCAGTTGCTCTCCCAATCAAGGTAAATCAAGCTCTGAACATATGGTGAATGGTAGAATTCCTGAACCTTCTGCCCTGAACAATCAGTTCATCTCACTTGATGGTGGTACCATGAGGCAGAGCTGTCTCTTCTTAGAGAGGCTGAGAGTTGGCTGGAGATGGGAGAGATGCTCTTGGTCAAGCATTATTAGCCAGGGATCTGGGTGACAGGGTGAGGATGAACAGAACAGGATGAGGCTGGCCTGGGTAGTAGCGTTTGGCTCCTAATGCTGCTGTCTTCCAGAACCTCCTGCCATCAGGCTGTTATTTGCACGCTACTTCTTAGGAACATGGACCCAGCGATTTTCAGAGACTTGAGTTTTGATCCAAAATTTGGTCGTATATCCTTTACAATCCTCTGAGATTTTCCCATCTTGATTGAAATATTTTGAAAGGTCTTAGCTTTGATTCCTGTGCTCATTTTGAAATTCCTGGAGTGTGAAATGAAACAGCTTTCTCTGTGATTCAGACATGCTAGATTTTCAAGGATGGGTACATCATGCCTGGAATTTCAGAAGCTTTTGGTTGAGACCTCTGTGCTTTATTTTCGATCTGGAGAATATTATATTTTTATGAGTCATGTAAAAAGAAAAAAACAAACAAACAAACTGCAAACCTTTTTCACATTGCAGGATAGCAAGCTTGAAATTGAGTATGTTATTACTTACCGAAAATGCGGTTTTTTTCTTGAAATTCAGGAAGGCAGATGAGGTTGGGAAGTCTGAGTTGTGGGGTGGTTCGAGCTCTATCCAGTGAGTCCCACCGAGTGGTACGCCCTGGGGAACCTGCCCTGGTGAATGGAGAGGATGATTTCTTGTGTTTAGGTAGCTTTGTTTCTGCAGTGTGACGTTTTACTTTTTCATCTGAGTTTGAATAATTCCAGTTGCCCAGTGATAATCTGGCGTTTATTTATTGTGTCTAATAAGACAAAATGAAGATGGAGAGTGGTATATTAGAACTAGCTTAAGGGAAGAAGAGAATTAATAGACTCTTAGACCTGGAAGCCTGAAATTGGAGCTGGATTCATCTTTATTGCTTTGAATCTAAGAGGGCGATCTTTCTTGTAGCCTACATTTACCTGATCTTAGGAAAGAACTTGATTGTATCTGTTTGGGGTGATTGATTCTAAATCAAGGGTAGGGAAACACCAACCCCTTTTGGATTAGAATATGGGAGAATCTTCTGTATCATTTGATCAGACTAAAAACAAAGACTTATAGTGACTAACATTGGGATTTCCCTTCTGGAGGACCATACAGGTCTCTATGCAGTGATTCCTACAATCAGCTACCTCCACCAAGTGCTCAGAGATACCAATTAGTCAGATTTACTTATTTATTTATTTTAAACAGAATCTTGCTCTGTCACCCTGGCTAGGGTGCAGTGGTATCATCATAGCATCAAGGGTGCAGTGGTATCATCATAGCATCAGCCTAGCTCTCAGCAACCTCAAACTCCTGAGCTTAATTGATCCTCTTGTCTTAGCCTCCTAAATAGCTGGGGAAGACAGGCATGTACTGCAGAGCCCAGCTAGATTTTCTGTTTTTAGTAGGGACAGGGTCGAGCTCTTGCTCAGGCTGGTCTCCAAGTCCTGAGCTCAAGTGATCCTCTTGTGTTGGCCTCCCAGAGTGCTAGGATTATTTATAGGCCTCACTGGCCTCAATCAGCCTTTAGATTCCCTGCTCTGAAACATGAACAAATAACATAGAATTATCAGACTATTGAGGGAAGCGGTGAACGCAAAAGGTGGAGACAAAAATGAATGAAGACAGAAGAATAACTTCTATGATGGAGAAAAACAAACCTTAAAAAATAAACTATTCATAGTCTCGGGGAGATAGTAGAAGGTTGTACATTCATATAATAGGAGCAGGACAGGATGAAACAAGGGAGTAGCAGGAGAATTAAAAGGAGATTTTTGGAAATTGAAATGTAACACTCAGTAGAGATCTGGAGAGAAAGTTGGAATATTCCAGAAGGTAAGTTAAAAGCTAGAGCGATGGAAAGTAAAGGGGACAAATAAAGAAATGAAGACAGTCCAGTATTTCAGTGTTTATTAGAATGAAAGGGAAGATGGAAACGAGAAATCAGCAGTGATTCGTGAAAATATCTTAGAGCTGAAGAACACGAGTTTCAATCTTGAGAGAAGTCATTCAGTGCCCTGGAACCCGCAGTTGACCACTAGACACGTCATTCTGAGATTTCAGAACATTAGAGGGTCCTTCCATTTAGGATGGTGTCAGACTCCTCAACGGTGGAAGCCGGAAGGCCGGGGAGGGGAGCTCTCCTTGCTGCTGGAGGATGTTTTTGAACGCAGACTTCTTTACCCACCTAAGCTGCTGACTGATATGTGGGAGTAAAGACATTTTCAGCTGTCCAGTTTTCTACATAAATCCTTTTTTAGGGATTACCGGAGAATGTGCACCACCAACAGGAGGGAGAATATAGCAAAAGGGAGGAAGACACGAGTGCCAAGTCTAGATTACAGCAGGAAAGAAGGCTCTTGTAGACATTACTTCAAGATGGAATCAATAAAATACCTACAGACCTCAGTTTATGGACAGTTCGTGGAAAATTTGGATTTGTATCCATGATGAATATGTGGAAAACTAATAACCTGGAGAAAAGGAAACCATTATTAAATGTGAAAAAGGAGAAGTCTTCATAGTACACTACATGGCTCAGCCATGGTGTGTCTGCTAGGAGGATGAGAGCGTCAGGAAGGAGGCTGGTGGAGTGTGGCCGGTAGGACCTCATGAAGGCGGCTGGTGGAGTGTGGCCGGTAGGACCTCATGAAGGAGGCTGGTGGAGTGTGGCCGGTAGGACCTCATGAAGGAGGCTGGTGGAGTGTGGCCGGTAGGACCTCATGAGGCTGGTGGAGTGTGGCCGGTAGGACCTCAGGAAGGAGGCTGGTGGAGTGTGGCCGGTAGGACCTCATGAAGGCGGCTGGTGGAGTGTGGCCAGTAGGACCTCATGAAGGAGGCTGGTGGAGTGTGGCCTGTAGGACCTCATGAAGGAGGCTGGTGGAGTGTGGCCGGTAGGACCTCAGGAAGGAGGCTGGTGGAGTGTGGCCGGTAGGACCTCATGAAGGCGGCTGGTGGAGTGTGGCCGGTAGGACCTCATGAAGGAGGCTGGTGGAGTGTGGCCGGTAGGACCTCATGAAG
>CAUYPK010105516.1:0-24867 GCA_963574355.1 Loris lydekkerianus
TCTAGGTTTGAGGGTTTTGCTCCAAATTTGATATTCTCTGCACTGAGAAGAGCCCTTCTTCTTGGATTAGATTGAATTTATTTGGTGCAAACACACATTCTCTAAATAACAGTGTAGTTTTACTTTCAGATACGCTGCACGGAAGACTGACAATTACCAGGAACGGCAGAGACCTATATTGTAATCTCTGTAATGAAATTAATTAGTAAATTGCTACTGATTTTAAATGAGACATGCATTTATAGTTGGTGTAAATATAAAGCTGCTGAAATAAAAATTTACTGTTTTTACATTGGCCTTTTACAATGAAATTTTTAATGAAAGGCAGATTGCTTTACGTAGAACATTTACTTAATTGTATTTGCTGTAGTGGGATTTTTATCTGAATTATCTGGCATGTGAAGGAAAGGAACTAGGTTTTGACTTGAGAAAAAAGAATAATGGGGAGGTTTCCTACAATAATTTCAATGGCTGTACAGAGAGGACTCATCAATTTTATTCTATATCCACTACACAGGAAATTAAAAAAATTGAACATAAGTGTACATCATAAACGTGGCAGTATGCTCTTTTGGAGATTAAACCTGTATTTTTCCTCTGTTCTAGCAAGAGAGGGTGGGAAAGATATCTTGGGGAGAATAAATCTTTCAGTCATTGAAAGTACCCCTCCCTCTCTTGCTCCCATTAAGAGTTCTGGGACTCCTGGAGACATGGAGAAAGGTGATGGGGAGTCCTATTTTCCAGAAAAGAGGGTGTGAACAGATATTTTGGGAACAGGGTCTGGGAGGAGAAAGTAATTAGGCCTGAGATGATGCTTTGGGAAGAGAAGGTGCTGGGGCTCTGGTCTGTGAGGCGGTGGAAGGGGAGCCCACCTGGACCTTAGATTCCAGATCCTGGCTTGTCGTCCTCCAAGCAGAGAGGACGGGAGCACAGAGGGATGTCTGTGTGATCATGGCCACACTGCCAGTCTCCACAGTGGAGCAGAGGACTCCACTTGGAACCAGTTTCTTGGCTTGTCCCTCCACCTGCTCAGGCTCCACTCCAAGGCCTCTGAGGGGGGTTCCTGCAGGCGGTGGCACCCACTAAGCCACTCAGGGACGGAGGCTCCAGTGGCCATACTTTGGAGAGAGACTGAAGCATGAAAGTGCCCCCTGGGAAAATGTGGATGGGCAAAAGGGTGGACATGTCAGTTGCATACAGCTTAGTTGTGAGGAAGAATTTTCTGACAATGAGTGGGGTCCGTTATTGTGATAAAGACCAAGTGGATTTTCTTTAGGGACCTTTGAAACAGTAAAGTCTCATCTGTAGGGGGTGGATTTTGGATTTTGTGTGGTCTTGCCTGTTGGGGAATGGGGCACAGGGGACAGGGAAGGGAGGGCAGTCAAGGATAACAAAACAAGTTTATTTCCCACACTGGGATTATCTGTTTACTCATCTGCTGAAACCTGGATGGATCCCCTCAGGTCCTCCCTCCTGGTTTGTTAGAAACGCCTCAAGACATATTAAAAAAAATGCAGAAATCAGGTGCGTTATCCTTTATGGTTGGTTTCATAAAAATTAATTACAGGAAAAATATATGCTGTGACTTATGCTTTCTATCCCGCCAAGGGAGCGTCTTTGCCGGACTTTCTCCTGTGAATAGCCTTGATGGTTCTCCTTTGTGTTGTAAAATGGTATTATAGCCTAGCTGTGCTAGATAGTGGCATCGCATGCTATTATAAGCCTGTTGAGTTTTGCATTTAAACCCAGTTTGAGGGGATGTGTAGCTCAGCTTTTTTCACTCATACAGGATTAAACTTGGCTTTCAAGTTTTTGTATAAAGCTAGTGCTAGCTGGTTAATGTGCATTCTGACTAACAGTGCGAAGAAAAATCAATTCCATTCAGGGTACTCAGCCAACATGCACTGGCGCTGTTGGACCAGTTTTGAGGGAAGAAACAATGTCTTTCCTGAAGCACGGCTCATGCCCGGTTGGTCTGTATCAGTCTCATCCTGGCTGTCAAAATATTTTGAATATTGTAAGATATGACTTACATCTCTACTTTTGCACATGTAGGTTGGATCACCAAGCTGTAACCCAAGATATCTTGTCCAGCCATGAAAATAGGCACTAACTGACATGTCTATAATTTATGGGCAACTGATGAAGTGGGCTGGATTTACAAGGTGCTTATCCTCATGCTTCATCAGATGAGGCAACTGAGCACTGTTGAAATAGTTGTTTTATTTACTGTTCATTAAAATTCCAATGGTCAGACTGCCACACCAGGGTTGATCATACCTGGGACACTAGGTCAACAACGTCCCTTAGCTCGTTGCCCGTAGCTCAGTGGTTAGGGCGCTGGCCACATACACAGGGGCAGGTGGGTTTGAACATGGCCCAGGTCTGCTAATCAACGACAACTACAATACAAAAATAGCTGGGTGGGTGCTGGTAGTCCCAGCTACTTGGGAGGCTGAGGCAAGAGAATCCTTTAAGCCCTAAAGTTTGAGGTTGCTGTGAGCTGTGACACCATGGAACTCTACTGAGGGTGACGTAGTGAGACTCTGTCTCAAAATAAATAAATAAATAAATAAATAAATAAAAAAAAATGAAAAAGAAAGAAAGAAAAATAATGTCCCTCAACTATGGCCATTTCACCCTGGAGTCCAGTCTAGTACACATGCTCCTTGGGTTCATCCTCATTCTGACCTCCATGACTCTGTGAGGGTTTAGTTTACAAGGTCAGCTTTCATGGAGTTGGGTGTGTACTTTTACATACGATCATGAAATTTGATCTCTTGGTCTCTTGGAGTCCTTCGTTCTGAATAGCACAGCCAGTCATATGCAGTAGACCAGTCCTGATCTACTATACCAAACATATAATTATGACTTAATAGGAAGAAGGATAATTCCCATGTAGTGGTGCGGCAGCTATGTGTTGAACACAGGGCTGGGTGGTTTTACACATGGGGTCTCATTTAGTTTTTAGAACAACAACCCTGCCTATAGGCATTATTTCCAACCTCTTATGAACATACTGTTGCAAGAAGAGGAGGCCCAATGAAGAGAAAGAACTCCCAAACACCATATAAGAGGAAAAAGGCTTTTAGCTGGCAGAGCTAATGGAATAGAAGAATTCGACATGGCTGCATTCCCCGACTGGTCTTTCCAGTGAAAAAGTTCTTATCTCCAGTTAAAAAGTTCCAACACACAGGTACCTTTCTCAATGGTCAGTTTGAATCAAGCAGGACCAGCTGTTCCAGCCCCCACAGAACTACAGGATTGCACAGAAGTGGAAATTTCCAGGTCCCAGGAAGTGAAGTCTACAAATTCCTAAGAGCTGAGTCACCCTGGAGAGGACACTCCAGTTTGTGGTCTCCTTGAGAAAACCTCTTTTCTCCTAGACCTCACCCTTCCCAGGTATCCTCTCACAATATAAACTGATGGTCTGAGAGACTTAGTGTCTTGTCCAAGTTTACTTGGCCCAGCTGTGTCCAGCACCAAAGCCCACAGTACATCCTTGCTGCTATGTTGCCGCCTGGGAGACCCAGTGGTCCCACCTGTCCAGTTCATTTTCTAAAATCAGGTCTGAGTAAGTGTGTCATGTGCTCTGACTTTGTATGCAAAGTTCACATTCCTTTAAAATTCCCCTGCTTGCTCCTCTGGTCAAGGTTATCTTGGGCACAGAAAGTTCTTTAAATATTCCAACCACCTGTCACCCAAGGAATGTTCTGAACCCTGACAGTCTCTGAAGTGTTCCTGCCCTTGCATGAAATCGACTCTATCTGGTTTATAATTAGAAGTGAAATGATTTTAAATGGCTTCCACTTGGCTTAGTTTTCAAAGCCCTTCCAGTTAACATAGAACTTCATTTGAACAGATAATCAGAGGCGGGGGCTGGAGAGCGCAGTGGGGCATGGAGTGGGGACATCTGCTCTGTGTAAGCCTGGGTCAGGTTGCCCTTCTCATCTGTGACCTCCTGTGGCTGGGAGGGACTCACCCTTGATGACATGAAGATTTTGCAGGAGTATTAGTAGCTGGGATAGAATCAACTTGTGCAAAACACTAATTGGTTTGAATTCTTTCTTAACCATCAGTAATTATTTTGGGATTGATCTTATAAGAAAAGCACATTTTGTAATGAAACTGTTTTCCTTCCCAGGGAAGAATATCTTGTATTGGTTACAAGTCCAAATAATTTGCCTTAAAAGGCTCTCACAGAGATAAGCCTGGTATGAGTCTAATGACTTTTCTTAATATGAATTATGCAGATTGGAGAATATGGAATACCACATTTATTCAACAAATTTCATTTCAACCTTTCCCCCCATATCCTCACCCCCCCCAGCCTTTATTATTATTAATTTTTAATTCCAAAACTTGGTGGAAGTTGTGAGGGTGAAAAAGTTGTGCAAACTATAAGACCTTGGTCTGCAGTTTCCTTTGAAACAGTCATTGGTTTTCCAAAAAACCAATTATTCTAGATGTAGCTAGAATTTAAGGGCCCAGAGACAATCTTACTTCAGAAATACTTGAGTTCCTAACAAGGCTGCATGGAGCTGCAGGCTTCCCTACGTGAGGGTTGGGGTCCCAATATGTGCTTGTGAGAGAGAGAGAAATTTTTCAAAACATTGATCTAAGGTTCTAACAACCTCTGTTTATGTAATTTCTTCCCTTCCTCAAACAAATCCAAATTTCTATCCATTCTTTATATGATGATTTTAGGCCCTATCTTCTTCACAGATTTTTTTCCTGCCAAGTGTGGTCTTCATTGATTGAGTTAATAAATCTCATTCATTTAAAGTTAATGTTTGGACTAAGTTGAGTAAGTAGCTACTCACGCAAGGTATTATTTATTGGTCTAGTATGCTTGCAGGGGTGTCCAACCTGTGGCCTGTGGGCTGCATGCAGATTACCTGAGGATTTGTTTGCTTATTTGCAGGGGAGGATATCATGAAAATTACGCACAGACTTAAAAATTTTTTTTTGCTCATCAGCTTTTGTTAGTGTTTATGTGTTTAACATATGGCCCAAGACATGTGGTACAGAGAAACCAAAAGGTTGGATATCCCTTTGGGGCTGCAGAGACCAAATTTATGATCCTTCCCTGAGCAGTTTATAGTCTCTGGGGACAGAAGTCAACTTTAGTGGGGATTGGAGGGATATAGATAAACATGCAGTTAATAATACCAGATGTGTTTTAAGGTAGAAAGCAATAAAATGTAAAGAAAGAAGATGTATAGAAATGACCCCTATGAAGGGCAGAGAACCTGTGAAAAGGTGCTGTCTAGTTTGAAGGTCCTTTGACATCTCCATATGAGCGAGGAGAAATCTGCTTTGGACTTTTATTTCTTTTTCTTTCCTAGATGCTGGGAAGAGGCTTTTCATGGAGGATGTTGACAATAGTTTTCAAATGGGGGAAGGGGGAGCTTGGTGAGCCATACCCATAGGTATACTACCAGAAGGAGGATGCCCCATACTGGTTATGTCTTCCTGCTTAAGAAGATTCCAGAACCACTGAGCAGGGGCCATGGTCAGCAGAAACTTGTGACTGCTTTAATGTACAAGTTTAAAGAAAATAAAATAGGGTGGCACCTGTGGCTCAAGGACTAGGGCACCAGTCCCATATACTGGAGGTGGCAGGTTCAAACCTGGCCCCAGCCAAAAAAAAAACTACAAAAAAAAAAAAAAATTCATAACAAAAGTCCACAGAAATTTGCTTTTGTGTTTCTAAAAAAAGAGAAAGTCTGCACAAAAATCTATAGACAAATGTTCATAGCAGTTTTATTCATAATAGCCAAAGACTAGAAATAAACTAGATGTTTCTTAATGGGTGAGTGGTTACTGTGGTACATCTGTACCACAGAATACTACTTGGCTATAAAAAGGAATGAGTTATTGACACATAGAACAATGTGCCTAGTGAAAAGATCAGTTGCATAGGTTAGCTGTTATGTGATTCCATTTATACAAACTTCTTGAAATAAATAAGAGATGGAGAACCAATTGGGGTGGGAATCTGGAAGGGAAGTGAAGTGGATGGGTGTAATTGTAAGAGGGTAACAGTAGGGGGTTCTGGTAGTAAAGGGACTGTCTGTGTCTTGACTGTAGTGGTGGATATACCTAGCTACACATGTAATAAAACTGCACAAAACTAAATGCTCACACACATATATAGGCACATGTAAAGATGGGAAAATCTGAATAAAGTGGTAGATTGCTCAATGTCATTTTCCTGGTTGTGGTATGGTACTGCTGTTTCACAATGTAGCTCAATTAGCAAAACTGGGTAAAGGGTACATGGAATCTCTTTGTATTATTTCTTATAATTGCACGTGAATTTGCGATGATCTTAAAACAGAAAGTTTAATTTCAAAAGGGCGAGAGAAAGACACTTGAAGGCTTCCTTAAGCCTGCGCCTCGCCTCACTTTTACCAAATTTTCTACCTCCCCCTCCTCAAGGTTTCATCCTAGGGGTGGAGGGATTGAGGGAGAAGCCCGTAGTTTAAGCGAATGGGTTCAGTATTCCTGTCTCTGAGGCAGGAAAGAAGGTGGGGATGGAAGAGATTGGCCAGGTAAGGGTGGGAAGAGGACCAAGAGAAAAGGTGAGCAGGTGAGTCTGGGGGCCTCAGAAAGGGTAAGGGGAACCCCTGGTCAGATGGGCAGGAATGTGACCTAATCTTGGCCTAGAGACTATTACAGGAGGTGAGTCCTGGGGAGGTTCCGAGGACAGAGTTACTCCTGGGTAGGGGGTAGGTGTAGGCTGGCTCTGTGGAGGAGATGGGGTATCATTTGAACCCTGAAAGTCCAGAATTAGGCACTTAAAGTCTAAAGCAGGGGTGTCCAACCATTTTTTTTTTTTTTTGTCTTCCACACATTAGAAGAGTAAGAGCCGTCTTGGGCCACACATTAAATACCAAACACTAATGAAAGCTGATTAGCAAAAGATAGTTCCTTTCTACTTTTTGTGATATCCCACACTACAGATAAGCAAAAAAAGTCCTTATAAAATCAGCATGTAGCCCAAGGGCCAGTGTGGATGCCCCTACTCTAAAGGGAAAGGCCCACGGGTAAAGACAGAGCAGGAAGGAATGGCAGAGGATGTGATATGAGAAGTAGTTGTGTTTGGTTGGGCAAGAAGGCTATGCTAACCAGTTTGATGTAAGCATTCCAAATTATGTATAAAAGCAGCACATTGTACCCCATAAATGCATTAATGTACACAGTTGTGATTTAGTATAAAAATTAAGAGTAAAAAACAAAAAAAGAAGGGAAGGAGCGGGGGAAAGTGTGGAAAAGTAGTAGATGGGGGCCAAATCAGGGTGGCTGCAGAGGCGGGGGACAAGGGGAGGTGTGTTGAAGGCCCCACAGGGGTGCACAGCTGGCTTTAGGGAGAATGGTGTGCAGCAGTGTAGAGAGGTCAGATGGGGAGAGACAGTTAGGAGAGAAATCAGGGAGATGTAACCTAGGGGAGAGAGACCGAGAGGGTGAGAGGGGCGTAATGAAGTCTGTATGTATTAAGCAGGATTCATTTCCGCTGCCTGCATCAGGAACTTCTGCATTTTAAGTTTATTTCTCTATTATGTAAAAAATGGCAGTAACAATCAAGAACCGGCGGGGTAGGTGCTAGAACAGCCCGTGAGGAGGGTCCTACTTTCACTATTTCTACTTCGCAGATGAAGAAAATGGGGCGTAGGGAGGGTTAGCTGGTTGCTCAAAGTGACAGTGTCAGTAGCAGAACCAGGTATCTGGTTCCAGAACCTGTGCTCTTCCCCACTGGTATAGACTGAATATTTGAGTCCTCTCAGAATTCACATGTTGAAACCCAATCCCTAATGTCTTATTGTTTGGAGGGGGGCTCTGGGAAGTGATCAGGCCATGTAAGTGGAGTCCTCATGAATGGCATTAATGTTCTTACAGGAGAGACCCCAGAGATCTCCCCCCCCTGTGCCATGAGAGACACAGTGAGAAGACAGCCATCCATGAGCCAGGAAGGGGGCCTCACCCGACACTGAATCTGTTTACTCTTTGTTCTTGGAGCTCCCAGACTCCTCAATCACAAGAAATAAGTGTTTAAGTCAACAGTCTATAATATTTTATTTATACCTGCTCAAACAGACTAAGATACCCGCTATGCTTGTGGTGGCACCAGGTATAAAGAGGGGAACACAGAAATATCTAGATCTGTGTGCTCACGTGACTTCTTTTCCCCACATCGTTTTCCTTTGTCTTTGATTATATTGACCTTCTGTGGTGCTCTGTGGGAGATAGTAAAGACTTGCTGAACTGATGCTTGCATGTAGGCCTAGCAGAGCACAGGAAGTGCCCACAGCCTGTCCTTAGCTTCATGGACAATTTCAAGCCTTGGCCTGGGGTGGGTACTGAGCATTGGCAATGCCGGGGGCTGGGGGTAGTTCTGGGGCCTGTACTCCAGATTTCTCAGACGTCCAGGAAGTAGACTGTCCAAAGCCTGTGTTACCAAATGAAGCAAAGGAAGAAGGAAAAGCCAAGAGGTAGTCTGGTGGGGCCCAAAGCCTTGGGTAGCTCATGCCTGGCAAGGCCTGGATGGGGAGCTAGGAAGGTAGCCTTTTAATGTGGTTTCTGGAGAGTAGTAGGTATAGCTCCAAGGACTGGGAGGTATAGCTCTAGAAGGCACAGAAGGGGTTTGCTTTGTGGCCACATGTATTGGAAATAGTATTCTCTGCCACTGGTGTTTTGCAGAAAGCATAATTGAGGCCAAGTCCACGCCAGGGCTAAAGACCAGGAATGGAGTAATGTCTACAGAGAGAAGAGTAATTAGCAAATTCCTTAATTAGAGTTGGGTTCCTGTTTCTCCAGTCAATTCTAATCAATTGCTAGGTTTTAACTCAGCTCCTTTGGCCTGCATTGTGCAGACACAGAGCTCAGAACATCAGAACCCAATGATCTTGGATAAAGTAAGTAAGATCTGGTTTCCCCTTCTGTAAAAAGACTATCACAAAACTTATTTCCTGAAGCTATGAAAATGCAAAGAATTAATATGTGAAAATATTGGCAAGCTCTCAAGATTAGTCATTTGCTACCTTCGTGATAATAATGCCTTGTTAGTCATTAATGCCGGTTAGTAAGTGATTCTGTACTTAAATTTCAGGCTTCACTGAATCCCACTGATTTCCATTTCTCACCAAGGTGCCATTCTGCACTGACATGTGTGATTGAAGCTTGAAGATTTACTTAGGCACCAAAAGATTGATCTTGACAAAATTAATAAAGTTTCTAAGTTTCTCCTGTTCAGTAGACATTAGGTATCATCCCTAGGATGTGACATCCTTTTCTTATTCTGATAGGAGTTCGAATTTAAATATATGTTTAGAAAATATCTGTTGAAAATCTGCAGTAAGTGGGGTAAATAAGGGGCTCTCCCTGAATGAAAATCTCACACTGATGTATTAATATATAGTGTCTACATTCTGGGTTGTTATTGAAAATTTTCATCTTCCATTCCCATTTCGTATCTCCTTTTTTTTTTTTTTTTTTTTTTGAGACAGAGTCTCACTTTGTTGTCCTTGGTAGAGTGCCATGGCATCATCCTAGCTCACAGCAACTTCAAACTCTTGGGTTCAAGCTATCCCCTAGCCTCAGCCTCCCAAGTAACAGTGA
This sequence comes from Loris lydekkerianus, assembly GCA_963574355.1. Classification (NCBI taxonomy): domain Eukaryota; kingdom Metazoa; phylum Chordata; class Mammalia; order Primates; family Lorisidae; genus Loris; species Loris lydekkerianus. Next base: position 9,622 of record CAUYPK010105516.1, read on the forward strand.
CTACAGGCACCTGCCACAATGCCTGGGCTAGTTTTAGAGATGGGATCTTGCTCTCCTCAGGGTCGTCTCAAACTCATGAGCTCAAGCCATCGACCTACCTGGGGCTCCCAGAGTGCTGGGATTACAGGCCTGTATCTCCTTCTTCTTCAACCAAGATTTAATTGTTAGACACCAAGCTCATCTGTAATTATTTTGTGCTAAAGATATAGGCAGGAATAAGGTGTAGTCCTGTCCTCAGGGAGCTCACAGTCAGGGAGAGAAGCAAACTGGAAAACAAATAATAGTAATGTAACAAGGGCCAGGTAAAGAGGCGGCGTTTCAACAGGAAGGAGAAAGTACATACTGGTAATCCTAGAATTCACCCATCACTTAGCAAAACAGGATTATTTTTTGCATATAATGTAAGTTTGATCCTTTTAATTTTAGAGATTAAGAAGTAATTTGGGTTTTTATTAGGTCTAGTCTCTTCCTTCTTTCATTTTACAGTACTTCTCAATTCCTAATTTATATATTTACAATGCAAAACATATCAAGTCACCCCTCCCAACCCCACACTCTCTAATGATTTTTCTATGTATTGTTTTTATTTTTCCATTGTAAATTTTTAATGTTTAAATCCTCTATGTTTGTTTCTTTAAAATCCAAACTTGCCCCATCAGATTTGCCAAACTTTGAAAGCTTGGCAATACTCTCATTGGCAAGGCTATAGGGAAGGAGGTATTCTTATTCATTGTCAGGGCGGGGGGGGGGGGGAGGGATGAAAAAACAGTATAATTTCTATGGAGGGGAATTTGCTAATGGCTGAGAAAACTATGTATGTATCCGTTGAGCTAGCAATTTGACTTTATTATTTACTATTATTTAGTAATTTATTCTGAAATCATTTATTATAGTATCACTCGTAATAAAATCAATAGGAACTACCTCAAGGTCCAAGCATAAGAGACTGATTGATTAACTTATGGTGCTCACAGACAATGGAGTACTACAGAGCTGTAAAAAGAATCAAGATGGTATAAACTGATGTGGAGTCATTTCTAGGGGATATTTTTAAGTGAAAAAGTGAAGTGCATAAGAACATACGTAGTATCCTACCTTTGTGTAAGAAAGATGGAAAAACAAGAAATCCCATGTTTTCTTATCTCTGCAAAAGAAACACAGCCTAAATCCAGAGACGTTTGAATTTGGTTCCCTACAAGAGGTGCAGTGAATAGGGCAGGATAATATGGAAGGAATAATATTCTTTTTTTGCATAGTTTTGACCTTTAGAAGCATGTTCATGTTCTATACGTTCAAAAGTAAAATTAATAAGGATGAAAAAGGGAAAAGTCCCTAAAACTGAAAGCAAAGTGAGACAAATCACCCAATTGTATTTCAAATGAAGACCGTAAACATTTTGAAGAGAAGGAAAGAGAGGATTAATCCTAGTAATTTATAAACACAGTATTTGACCATATATTCTCAGTCTTAGGTAAAGGAGTAGATGGAATTGCACACAAATCCTGAACTTTGTTAAGTAGACTTATTTTTTGTAGTGGTACAGAAAAGCAATTCTGAAATAATCTTACACGTGCAAAAGTTTTCAGAATCAAAATGGAGTCACTTATGTTAAAACCCTGACAAGTGGAGCCAGCGAAGGCCATGAGGGTGTGTTCTCATGAATGCCTGATAACAAGAACTATCACAAAAGATTATTGCAACCTTGTGCAAAGTTCATAGACAACACTTCTGCAAGGATGTCTGTCCAGCAACTGCCTGTCCAACCCTGAATACCCTTGTTGATCCTCATAGCCAAGGATGATTGACTCAAAACAATCCTCTTTGTTTTGACTTTAAAAACTTCCTGTTCCCTCAACTTTTGTGAATATACACATTGTTTACTGTGGCACATGTATTCCCACTGCAACACTACTCCCAAATAAAATCATTTTCTGTCATGGCATCTCCTTCTCTATCTGTTATTTAGTTTGACATATGTGTTATAGGATTGAGCAGACAAGTAAATGTGGTGTTGTTGGGAACCGGGGTTCTAAGAAAGAAGGGATGAAATATAGAATGAGGGAAAGGCAAGAAGGAGGTCCTGTTGGGATGGATTGAAATTTGAGATGTCAGTGTATAACCATATTCTAAAATACATATGCATGTGTGTATATAAATTTGTATAAATATGTATATATGTGCATTACCTAACTTTGTCTGCTGAAAGGGCCAAGAAAAACAATAACACCCCAGGAGCAATGAACACACCTAGTACTAAGACTGTCTTCTCGAATTCCATTTCCCACTGAAAGGAATCAGAGCCCCTGAAAGAACCAGCTAATTCCAGGATTGGGATAGGGTTGGAGCAGGGTTTGTAAGTAACCAACTGTAATGTTTCCAGGGTATGTAGCAGATAAGCCAGTAACATTTTGTTGTACTAGAAATTAAGAAAGTGCTCAAAAAAGAGATGGGAGGCAGGATGTGGTGGCTCCCATGTGTAATCCTAGCACTCTGGGAGGCCAAGGCAGGAGGATTACTTGAGGCTAGGAGTTCAAGATTAGCCTGAGCAAGATGAGACCCCATCTTTACAAAACCCACAAAAATTAGCCAGGTGTGGTGGCATGTGTCTGGGGTCCTAGCTACTAGGGAGCTGAGGCAAGAGGATCACTTGAGCCCAGGAATCTGAGGTTGCAGCAAGCTATGATGACCCTACTGAATTCTAGCCTGGGTGACTAAATTAGACTCAGTCTAATGAAATCATGCCACAAGGACACAGGAACCAGCTTGAAAGGTGCCTACTGGCTAAATCTGGGACATTTTAAATAATTATGTATAATAACGAATTATAAGCCATTCAACGTCAGAATTTATGAGTCCCTACTGATAATAAATGGATAAATATTTATTTACATGGGATGAAGCAAAGACTCTTGCTTACAGTGCAGTGTATGGCTATGTATCTATAAATGCCAAATGGTAAATTGGGAGGAGGTATTTTGCAACCGTTATAGCAAAGATCAAATAAGAATCATCAATGGATGCCAAATGAGAGGGGTATTTAGATAAAGAGCAGGATATTTGTTTGGTTTTAAAGTATCTCCTTATAGATTTTTAGTTCCAAGCAGAAAAAATAACAATTATACTGAAGAGAATTTTGACCCCTTGACTGGGTGATCAAAATTTGTATGCATGAGGCCAGGTGGACATTGTGTGCCTCCTGATACGGCCCCTGGAGAAGGACCCGATGGCATCTACGCAGTAATCCAACCAAGAATGTGCAACCCAAGTCAGGAAGAGACGTTACATAAACTCTGAGTGAGAAGCATTCTGGTCAAGATGGAGCAGAGGAGAGCTCTAGACCTGACAAATGTCATCATGGAGGACAAAGGCAGGCAGGCTATGGAAGCGCTCCAGACTGGCAAAGGAGAAAGAGGCATGGCAGCTGAATGCCATCTCTGAGCCGACACTGCATTCTGCACTGGAGGGAAAATGCTGGAAGGACATTATTGTGACAGTTGACAAAAATGGAATATGGACAGTAGATTAAAGTATTATTTCAATATCAAATCTAGTGAAGTTGATAATCATGCTATAGTTATGCAAGAGAATTTCGTAGGAAATACATGACAGATTTAGAAGGCAGAAGCCACGATGTATGCAGCTTTCTCTATCATGGTTCATGTATGAGTGTGTATACATCTATGCATACATATTCGTACAAATTTATATAATTATATATATGTATATATATAGAGAGAGAGTGATTAAGAGAGGGAGAAGAAACAAATACTAAAGCAAAAGGGTAAACTGTTAGTATTTGGTGGTTCCTTGTTAAAAGAAATACAGGCAGGGTGGTGCCTGTAGCTCAAGCAGCTAAGGTGCCAGCCACATACATCAGAGCTGGCAGGTTCGAATCCGGCCTGGGCCTGCCAAACAATGACAACTACAACTAAAAAATAGCCGGGCATTGTGGCAGGCGCCTGTAGTCCCAGCTACTTGGGAGGCTGAGGCAAGAGAATCGCTTACGCTCAGGACTTGGAGCTGTGACGCCATGGAACTCTACCCAGGGCGATAGCCTGAGGCTCTGTCTCAAAAAAAAAAAAAAAAAGAGAGAGAAATATGGGCATTCTTTTACTTGTTTTTTGTTCTTGCAAATTTTCTTTAAGTGTAAAATTATTTCCCCCCCTCAAAAAAAATTCAGTCCTGTAAGTCCTGCTGGTTCAGGAACATTTATCTGCCTACCCTTCTGTTAACTGGTTTTGGTTCTGGGACCATGCTGAGGTCTGACCACCGGTTAGAACAGATAACGTCAGGAATTAAAAAAAAACATGTTTTTGTACTGAACCACCCCCCACCCCCCATTTTTTGCAAATGAAATCTTAGGTAGTGCCTCAGGTTGTGGAAGAGGTGACAGAGGTTGCTCAGATTGAAGAGAGTATGCATGCTGGGGGCCTATCAGAGCCTGGTGCACTATACTTAGGGTTAGGGTTAGGTAACCAGCTGGGCAACCCTGAGGCACCTCCAGGGAATGGAGTTCTACAACTGCTGCTCTAAATTAAACTGGTCCTGGTGCAAATGACTTTGGTAACACCTTAGAATGACATTGCCTGTTCTGCGATTGGGTGAAAACCTCAGAATGACTTCAGAGAGGTGGACTTGTGCTTTTTGGACAGGGTCTAATATATGCTTTCAGTGAAAAACGACCAGTTTTTTTTCTTGCCTCTTCATGAGGCTGTTCTGACCTTGCAAGGCCTGTGGTTCTCACTTGACAGCTGTTCAGCAACAAGCCCCTATGGGTCAAGCCCAGTGTGTGATGGTTTCAAAGAGAGTTGAGTTGTTTCTGAAGAAGTGTGTAAGGATCAGACTTGAGTAAATAGAATCACATTTTCTTGTTGCTGCTGCTTGATCATTTGGGATTAATTTTCAAACAGCCATGGTGCCTTGCTGGAGATGGGATTTATATTTATCCAGCCGTCTTCTTTCCTTTCCTGTCAGGTAGTTAAGAGTCTTTAACATAATTGGTGGAGAGCAGCTTAGCATTTAAATGAATTCTTGGCAAACCCTTTTGAAAAGGGACTTAAACTCCCCAAGTTAACTGCTCGGAAAGCTGGAACTTTTGTATATTTGTATCTATTTTGTAACTCAAACCCCAGTGGACCTGAAATAGAAGAGTATCATTTGCAGGGAGCCTTGGAATGTTTGTAATCTTCGTAGTGACTTATCTTATTTTCTATAACACTTTTTGCAAAGACTCAAGGCCATAACTGCTACCCCCCACCCCATAGTTCTTTCCATCAGAAGACAGGACTCCCACAAAGAGAACGGTTGTAAAGTGGAGGACAGAGAGGACCCTTGGCTTTTATCTCTGTTAATTGGTAGTGACTTGCTGGAGCCTTATGTTGAGAAGCTTTCTCGGGTAGCATGGGGTCTTGGTGAGAATAAATGCCGTGATTGATTTGTGATGTCTGCCTGGGGTATGACAAGGGGATTTTATTGGGTGAATGCAGCATATGTGATGCTCCTGGCCTAAAAATAACTGAGGGGCTCTGGTTAGAAAGAACACACTGTCCTATTGACCATGCTCACTGGTCTGTTTAATATACCTTCTTGCTAAACAAGAAACCCTGGCTGTCATACCCTAGATTAGATATGGGAAGAACTAGAAAGCCCTTGCTGAGGCTTTGGGTGTTTTTCTGCGCCTATTTCTGCTCAATGCAGCATAGGAGCCCTTAGAGCTGGGCATGACAAAATCCAGTGTGCTCTGCCTCCCACCCGTACCTTGTTTGAGGTTTAACTGGTTGGCACATTCTTCTTGAAATGTCAGAATCCTAGTCTTTCTTTTTAAGATTTCAGGACCCTGGAATTTCTTATAGTTGTACAGACTCTTTGATATTTCCTTGTAATTTAAGTGCCAAGAAAAATTGACCCCGGTAAAACCCAACCTCTTTCAGCACGTACCTGAGACACAAGAAACAGAACGGAATTTAGAGACGATTCCTCCATGAAGCTATGCCTACAGATGGGTGGAGATTTCTCTGCCCTTGAATATCACAGCATTTTGTACCTCTTAGGTTAACTATGTAGTGCTGTTTGGCTTTTTTTGTTGTTGGGTTCCCCTTCATCCACCTCCTCCCCATTAGATGATAAGAACCTTTCAATGAACATTTAATCAGCAAAAGTGTTGGAAGGCCAATTATTATGTTTTCCTTTTCTTTTTTCCTTTTTTTAAAATATTGTAAATCATGTACTCATTACAAAGATAAAGATCAGATTTCTCTCATTTTTTGGTTAATTGTACATTTTATTCTACCCTCTTAAGGATGTAAGAAATGTTACCTTTTTTTTTTTTTTTTCTTTTGCAATTTTGGCCGGGGCTGGGCTTGAACCCTCCACCCCTAGTATATGGAACCCTCGTCCTACTCCTTGAGCCACAGGCACTGTCCATGTTACCTTTTTCTAAATTTAACTTATATCACATTCCAACTTCTCCATTCTTCTCAGACAATATTCAAGTCCTAAAATTATTGCTGGTCATTCCTTCCAATCACCCCTCACACGCCTCAGATTATGCAAAGATCCTGGGTGTGCTACAGGGAGCAGAAAACTCAGGCACAGCTCTTGGGACCTCAGTCAGCTGTAGTCACCAATGACAAAGCCAAAGCCTACCAGGAATGTCCAGTGAGCCAGAAGGCTTTGCTGTTTTATGCAAAACAAGGGAATTCAATTGCAGCCTGACAGCTTGGTTCTGAGGGTCTGACACAGCCACTGTCCTTTGAGGTCTTATGTTTTCCTTTTTTTCAACAGTGAAAAGACCCCTTCAAAGAGTTTCTATGACCCTAGCACATATCTGCAAAGTGAATTGTTTTAAAAAGAACTTGTTTTTGGAATTATTTCCAGAGTAAGAATAAAGAGGCTGAGCCAGGTAAATCGGGGCAATAGAATTGTGGCTTCCACCCTTCCTGGCCTTCTCCACTTCTCTGGATGTTTGGATTTGAGTTACTTTTGAAAATCCTCAAAGACCAGCTTCCTGAAGCTGAATAGCTGGAGATGTTCTGCTGGGAGGCAGGGTATTAAAAGCAGCACTCAGAAGGGTTCAATGTATGTTTTATCCACAAACAGCCCTGACTGAGGAAGACTGTGTGAACGTTGTCAGATTTCCCAGTAATACACCCTTGGATTAGCCACTGTGACCCTCCCTTCTCTGGAGCAGATCTCCATCTATACAGTTCTTTTAGGCGAGACACTGTTTATTACATGGACACTTGCCTGCGTGTGTCCTAATTTGGGGGCCAGAGAAGTAAACTTGAGGTTGGAGGCAAAAATACCTCCACTGCAAGAAGTCAGGGCTGGGAGTGGGGCCCCAGAGAGGAGAGAAATAGGTGTGGGGAACTGAGAAGGGTGATTCAAGCAAGGCTATTTGGAGGGAGGAGAGGCCTCATTTCTATTCTGGAAACTGTAAAATGGCTCTTTCCTGCCTCGCTCCTTCCTGCCTCCTTTCCTCTTTGTCAAGGAATCTGTGAAGATGTTGTAATTAAAAAGTTGAAAGTAGGAAAAGAAAACCCACCCCAAACTAACATGACATCTATAGATGTCTCTTATTTCTTTGATTAAAATAAATTGGAAGAGTTTTGAGGAGTTTTCTTGAGATTCTTCTTCCACCTACTGTCCTGGTTTTAGTCTTATCAGGTGCGTTGCCTTGACATGTCCTTGATTTGAGAAACTTTGAAGAGTCAAAGAGAATAATTTTATTGTTTATAGGAAATGTAAAAAAAAAAAAAAAAAAAAGACACTGAGGTTTTCAATCATTTGAATCTGTGTAACTTATTGATAATAACCATCAGTCCCTAAATTCTGACATATAACTTAAAACTGATGCCTAAAAACACGTGTTGCATTCCAGCCTGTCTCCTTAAACTCACCTCCTGCCTGTCCCCCTCTCATACCAGGCTGCAGGCCCTGGAAGACGACCCCCTCCTACCCTATTTCAGGCACCTGGCCTTCCCTTGTCACCTAATCATTGAGGGTGATGCAAACCTTCCTATTCTTTATTTTAGCCTCTTTTTTGTTTCCTTCAAAGGATTCACCAAAATTCATAATTATTTGTTTATTAGTTTTTGGATTCCCTAAAATGTAACCTCTTTGAACACTAGGACTATGTCCATCTGCTTCTCACCACACTGTTGCCAGTGGCAAAACACTGGTTGAATAAATGAATGAGCTTGCGACTTCTATAAAGTCCCCAAGTGAAGCTGGCAGGAACAAAACACCAGACACTTGCCAGCAGGGTCACTAGCAAACAAGGCTGCTGTCCAAGGGGTTTCTCTCAATGGCCTCCCTGCCCCATTGGTGGCCAGGAGCAAGTCAGGAGGGGCTGATGTGGAAAAACCTAAGAAAAGCAGAGCTTCTTTCCACGGCTGATCGTGAGAAGACGTGGTTCACACTCCCTAATAGCAGCGAGGGGTCAGCCTAGGTGTGAGCTTGAGACTGTGTCTTTTTCTGGCAAATGGTGGGGATGTGGGTCATAGTTATTACTTTTAATATTAGAAAGAAATCTTTCTTGGAGTCTTTCCTGGAAAAAACGTGGCCTTTTAATAGCAGACATTCAGTAATCATGGAAGGCGTCTACTCAGCCAGGGTGGTGCTGGAGTGAGGAGGCACCCTGAGAGAGACAAGGGGCTCAGTGTCTTGGGAAACCACCGTGTAAACAATTGTAACACAGAGTGACAAGTGCTACTGCAGAGGGAAGGGTGGGTAGCTGGGAGAGGCTGGGCGCCAGCCAGCGTGGGAGTGAGGTCACCTAAGGCTTTCCTGAAGGGACAACCTTAGCTTGCTTCTCCCTGTTGGTTCCTTAAAAGAGGATTTGGTGACCTCTGCTGGGAGATGAGACCTCCAGCCTGCACTGGACAGTGGGGGAAAGCAGAGAGGAGGTTTGCTAAGACTTTTTGAAGTAAAATACTGTCCTGAAGAGAGAACCTTGAGAGAGATTTGATAAAAGGTGGGAGGCTTGGAACAGTGGAAGTGAAAAATTACAAGGCCTGGACAGAGAAAGCTAGGGAAGGGGAGGGCTGGAGAAGGGGAAATGAGAGGGTTGGGGAAACAAGAAGAGAAAATAGGTTCTGTTGATTTCTGGGCTTTGGACGGGGCACTTCCCTTTTTTTTGTTTTTTGTTTATTTTCCAATATTTTATTAGACAATTTTTCAAACATACATTATAGTTGAAAGACTTATACAGTGATCACCCATACATCCACCACATACATTTTATAATTTTCTTCTTCTTTTTCACATGTAGGAAATTTGTTTGTAGGGAGGCCACAAATTTTGTGCCTCTCATCACAGTGACCCCAGATTCAGGTTGTGTGTGTTATAAACAGAGGAGCCAGCCGTTCTTCAGACCCCCTGCTCTGAACACACCTCTCCAAGAATTTATTCTAAGAGAACCAATTATATATACATGCACAAAGATGTCTATTCCTTCGCAGAGGGTAAGCAGTGACTAGCTAAACACTAGACTAGCTAAATGCAAGACTCCATTAAATAATTTATGGTCTACCCAGAATATGAGGGGACCGTTAAGAATAATGGTACAGTTTTTTATATTGATACGAAAAGTCATTTGAGAAATGTTGATAAGTAAAAAACTCAGTTACAAAGCAATATTAAAAACATAAAGATTTAAAAGTAAACACGAAATGCTTACAGTGGGGGAATTAAGAACAATTAGTTTTCTCTTTGCACTTTTATGTGGTCCCCCACCCCCAGTGAGTAGGTATGAAATTTGCAATCAGCAAATCAGGGAAGTTATTTTGTTTTGAAAGAAAAAACCCACTGGGTTTTAAGAAGAGATGATTAGTAACTGTCAGAGAATACTATTCCTCATTTCACAGATCCTCCAAGGAGATCCTCTGAAGGCAGGGGCTCTGGATCTTGTAGCTTTGACTCTGGGTGGAGAGACGGATGCTTCCTGGGTTTGCTCCCCAACAATGACCCAGGGAATGGGGAATGTGCTCTCCCTTTAATACTGCAGAATAGGCCTGGCAGGAGAAGGCACCTTCCACGCTACCTGAGCTAGTGGTTCTCTATGCTGGCTGCATAGTAGATTCTCTGGGGAGCCAAAAATAATTCCCACCCCTCAGATCAATGAGACCCCACTCTCTGGGGGTGAGGCCCAGGGAATGGGCCCTGGTGATGCTATTCTTCAGTTGAGGTTGAGTTTCTCCTAATTAGAAGAAATGAGGGAAAAACAAACAGACAGCATCAAAAAGGATCAGCATGTTAAAAACATTGAGCTTTGAAAAAAGGATTCCTTGGTCAAATATTTCTAGAACTTTCCTCCAGGAAAGTCTCTAATTACACGAGCAAGTAAAGGCTCTGGTAAATAATTTGTTTGATTTTTTTCAATTGGCTTTTCCAATGGTTTCTGATCATGAAAACTTTTGTCTAGGGTAACCCTTTATCTTGGGTTAGCCATGCCTGAAGTTTTTCTTGCGTACCATAGCATTTGGCCACCCCATGGGGACATTTCTCTATAAGGACCCTAGGATACTGGTAAGACCAGCGCAGATCCCTGGACGGAAACCCAGCAAAGGGAAGAGGAAGAGCTCCAATTATGGAATGTGGAGCGACCCTCTTGTCCACTACAGTGCCCTGACCTGGATGGATGGGGAGGGGACACCCTGGCTACAGAGTCTGCTGTACGTAGCAGGAAAATAAGGTCCAAAAAGAGTATTGAGTACCTTGCCCCACAACCGGAAGCTGGGATAAAATCAAGACTTTCTGCTTCTCAGGCAGACCTCTCCCCTCTCCCTCACCAAGTAAAAGATGTTACTTCAGGCATTTTATGATCTTTGAATATAGAAGCACTGCCATGATTAATGGAAACTTTCTGCCTTCTTATACCATTTTGTGTTCCTATCTCCATCTGCCAAAAAGACACCCAAAGCTCTAAGTATCATTTGGTTGTAAGGAATGTTTAGAATTGAAGAGCTGCTTTGACACAATTAAAAGCTTCCAGAAGGCCGTTATGGCGCCAATTATTTACTTAGCGATAGCAAGCTATTTAAGTTTCATTATGAAGTAGAAAATAGGGAGATAAGAACAAAATATGGTCAGGCTGGCTGTGACCTCAAAACCCCTGCTCCTTTTGTTCATAAAAGATAACAGAAGCAGAACATTCTGATTCAAGGATCATTTTGCTAAACTGTGCATTCTCTTAAATGGAATTGTTTCTTAATCTCCTTGTGGGCTGCTAATGGGCCATTTATCAGGGTGTTCCAAGGCAACGTGAATCTGGATGAAACGGGGCTACGGATTTGGGGAGAGGTGCTCCTGTGTTGTAGGTGCCTGGACAGTGACTCATTGACTCCCAGTTTTGAGCTAAAGGAGATCACAGCTGTCAAGTCATAAACACCCCCCATCCCAATGCAAAGAAAGGATTGTTCACGATCTCCATTTTCTGACTCCCTTTTCTATACATCACGTAATTGTTGAAACTCTCCTTCCTTTTCTCCAGGCCCCATTCAAGTCTCTTCTCTATGTTTATTTTAACCATAACATTTCTAATGACACAACTTTTCATTTTGTTCTTCATATGGGGGTAGGCAGGGGCTGTGGGTATGTGTGTGTGGAGGAAGCTTCAGGAGATTGTCAAAAGAGGCCTTGCATATACATATATCCATTTGTGCATGTACGTACACACGATGTATGTTTAGACTGAGGTATAATTTACACACAGCGAAATTCACCCTTCTTAGTAGTGTATCATTTTGTGAGTTGTGACAAATGGATTCAATTGTCTGACTACTACCAAAATCAAGACATGAAACGGTTCCACCAGTCTATAAAATTTCCTTATGCCTATTTGTTGTCAATTCCTTTTTTCTATCTCCACCCCTGGTGACCACTGTCCAGTTTCTTGTCTCTATGGTTTTGCCTCTTCTAGAAAATCACACACTGTGTGGTTTTTGAGTCTCAGCATAATCCATTTGAGATTCGTGCATGTCGTTGTGTGTGTCTGAGTAGTTCATTCTGTTGTGCTACTGAGGAGTGTTTCGTTGGGGGGTGGTGGTTACAGCATGGTGTGTTTCTCCCTCCCCAATTAAAGGACACTGGGGATGTTTCTAGTTCTTGGTAATTACAAATAAAGCCACTATAAATATTCACACACAGGTTTTTGTGTGGCTGTATGTTTTTATTTCTTTTGTGTAAATACTGCAGAATGGCATTGTTGGGTCATATGGTATGTTTTTATATATCTTGGTAAGAACTTCATGTTTAATTTCACAAGAAATTTATTTGTTTAACTTTATAAATAATATATGATTTTGATTTTAATTGTCTTTAACTTTATAAGGGCAGCATACTGAACTGGTCTTTGGAAATTATTCCCCCCCCCCCACGTAGTGTCATATTGACAAGATTTATCCATATCATGACACAGTTTATTCATCCACCCTCCTGTGCATGGGCATTTTGTTTTTTTCTAGGATACTATTACTGTTTTGCTTTACTACTGACATTATTGTATGTGTGTCTTGTTGTATTAGGTATTGATTTATATGTCACAGTATAATCCAAAACTTAGTGACTTAAAATAACACACATTTGTTATCTCATGGTTTCTGTGAATCAAGAGTCTGGGCACATGTCAGTGGGGTCCTCTGCTTCACAAAACTGCAGTCCAGGATTGTGTGTAATCTGAAGGCTTGACTGGGGAAGAACTCACTTTCAAACTTGGGATTGTTGGCAGAATTCAGATCCTTTCAGATTGCCAGGCCCAGGGCCACATGCTTTTGCTGGCTGTCTGCCAGAGGTCACCCTCAGTTCCTTGTCACATGGGCCAGAGTAGTAGATGGCTTTGTCAAAGCCATCAGGGGAGAGAGTCTACTAGTTTAACAAACATTACACTGTGTGATATAGAAGTGACACAGAAGCGACACCCATCACCTTTACTATATTCTTGTTTAGAAGCAAGTCATCAGTTTTGCCCAGTCACAAGGCTTCACAAGGGTATGAATACCAGAAAGCTGGAATAGTTGGGGGCCCTTTAGAGTTTGTCTGCCTCACTCACGGGTATGTGATTTTCTCTTGCATTTATACCTGGAAGCAGAATTGCTGTGTCACAGGGCACTCTGTGCCTAATAATGCTCTTGACTTAAATAATGTTTTTTTCTGGAATTAAAGCCAGGCCACCTTCCTTTTGATTAATATTTATGTAATATTGCTCTTCCAATGTTTTGCTTTCAGCCTTTGCATATCCTTATGTTTTAAGTATTTTTTTTGTAAATAGCATATATCAAAAATTTTAAAATAAATTCAATCTGTCAGTCCTGCCATTTTAAGTGGTGAGCTTAATACATCAACCTTTGTTATAATAAATGATATCCATGGATGTATTTTTATCATTCTATCTTGTTATTTCAGTTTGTGTCACTTTTTGAATGCTTTCTTCTGATTTTTCTTATTTTTATATGTATTTATAATGATACATCTATATCTCCCTAATTTTTCCTAAAAAGGTAAAAATTTAGGCTTCCTTGCTGCTTCCCCTATCGTGGCTTTTAATTCTGCATTGTCCTAGATGTAATTTCTCTTTTTCTTTGTCCTTAGCTTGCTTTTTGTTTTTTTAAAGCAATAGGAATTTATCAAGATACTTGATTGCCCTTGTTCTACAAATCTCTTGTAAAACCACATGGATTTTTCTCTTCCATAAAATTTAAACCAAAACTGTTTACAATGCACATCTTTCTGTAGCAAATCTTGTATGCTTGAGAGTTTTTTTATTTGACCCTAATAGTTGAGTGACAGGTTGAATATCAAATTACATGCATTAGGTTCCAAATTCTGTTTTCTTCCATTCTGTGAAAACATGACTCCATTTTTTTTTTTTTTGCAATATTGCTGCTGTCAATCTAATTCTTGTTATTTTGTATGTGGTCCACTCTTTTTACAATAGCTTTTAGAACTTAAAAAATTTTTTTAGTAAACTTTGTTATAATAAACCTAGGTATGCCTTTTTTCTCTAACTCGATCTCTGTTATGTCATCTGATATTTTTTCTTCTTTTTTTTTTCTCTTTCTTTTAATAAAACTTCTGTTTTGGGGGGTTAGTACCTCTGCACCTATCTTCTCTATCTGGTAGCTTTTCTTTTATATTTATCTATTTCTTTGTTCTTTCCTTCTACCTTCAGGGATATATATTTTTTTATCCGGTATTCCAAATACTAACTTGCTCTTCAGCAGTAATAATTCCGTTCTTTATTTCTATTATTATGTTTTTGTTACTAATATTTCTGGGTCTATTTGATTCTTTTCATGTTTTCTCATTTCCTATTAATTCTTCTGTCTCTTCTTTCTTCAATTTTTTAAAATTTCAAATTAATATGAGGGTACAAATTTTTAGGTTACATTGTTCTCACTTCTAAGGTAAAGTCCAAGTTGTAGTTGAGCCCTTCACCCAGGGAGTATGCTGAATATTCTCACATTGTGCATATTAGGTGAGATCCTGCCAGTTGCTCTCCTCCCCCCACCCTCCCCCTCCTATTTGTGTTTTATCATTTATATGGGCATGTAGTTGTTTGTATGTTGGTTTATCTCTTAATACAGTTATCAGGATGATTAAAGAATACTTGGTTCATCTGTTCTAATATTTCTGCTTCTGTTGGAATCTGTAATGCAGGAGGTTATTTTCATTTTGAAATGGCTGTGCTCCTCAATGTCTTGTTATTTTGTTTTGTGTTCTCATTTTTTCCCTGGGGCAGTGGTTCCCTAGGCAGTGTATTTGGGGAAAGGCAGATCCAGTGTTAGCTCCAGCAAATTCCCCACAGGGGGATAGGAGAGTTCTAGGGTGGAGAGCCCTGAAAATTATATGCAATGGGTCCTTATCCCACAAAATATGCCCTCAGATCAGGTCTTCATCCTGTCTTCCAGAGAGAAGGAGATTTGTAGGAGACACTCAGAATTGGGTGGTTTTAAATCTTGGTTGTGCCATCCAAATCACTTGGGAAGGTTTTAAAAGTCCTGATGCCCAGGCCATGCCCCAGAGCAATTTCACTGGAATCTCTAGATGTGGACTCCAAATATCAGTACTTTTTTTTTTTTTTTTTTTTTTTTTTTTAAAAACAAAGCCCAAACCGGTGGCCCGGGGGGGATGGGGGGGGGAGGACAGAGCCTCAAGCTATTGCCCTGGGTAGAGTGCTGTAGCATCACAGCTCACAGCAACCTCCAACTCCTGGGCCCAAGAGTCTCCTGCCTCCACCTCCCAAGTAGC